>JAIEZT010000009.1:6580612-6603164 GCA_019594935.1 Periophthalmus modestus
TAGCCATATCAGTGAAAGTAAGTTTATGCGTTCTCTTTTTGCAACTTTCTGCACTGGCTATAGAAAAATAGAATAAAGATAGTACTTTGTATTGAGAACCAAGTTTCTTATTATTTTACTCATAATATCTTTGTATGCAAATGACCAGCTGTGACTGAGCAAGACCTTTTTTGAAAAAAAAATTACATTTGTTTAGTTATATTGCTTGGATTTACACAGAAATATCAGGTTTAAAAATATGAGTCCCTAAATCCTGTCTTGACATCCACAGTCCATTTACTCTTCTCGTGTGACTTTGGCGACCAGAAAAACTCACGATAATCACTTGTTGCTTAGTAACTGTTGCCTTCGCCAGCTGTTTCACATCGCCATGGAGACGTGACGATAAAATTACACGTCTTTTCACAGTAAAAAAAAAAAAGATTTAAGAGTGAAAAACACATGAAATAATATGAACTTTGCCAATCCAGGGAGAGTTTAATATTAAAAAGCAGGTTTAAAGTCTCAAAGGAAAAGAAGGCTATGAGCAGAAAGGATTAGGAATTAAAAATAGTTCATTACTTCCCAGTTTAATCAAATTTATTCACTGTGTAATCGAACAAATTCATCGAGGGATTAGGATTTTCATTATAAAGTACCTGGAAAAGTCATACTCTTAAGCCACGCTCTTAAGGCTCTGGGCTGGGAGCCAGATAAGGACATGAGAGATTTTATATGGGTTGCAGAATAAATGATCAAAAAGGTATTTATTCAAGTCCATATGTAATATGCTTGTATGGTATATAGATAATCAGTTTTTAGAGATTAGTAGAATATAATCACTAAAGATGGAAGATGGGAAATTGTCAATACCGTTAAATGTATGAGAACATTTTGGGTATGGGGAAGCAGTGAGTGAGCAATGTTTTTAATACATTTTTTTATCTGAAGTATATTTTGTATACAATAATGAAATTGATTTTTTTTTTTTTTTTAAATGCAGGTACTATAAAAGCAATAGTAGAAACATTAGGAAAAATTGCTTTGTTTTGTAAAATGTAGATCACAAAAAAAAAAAAAAAAAAATATATATATATATATACACATACATACATATACACAAACACACACACACATTTTATATTTATATTATATAATATATTCCTTATACAAACAATTCCTATATATATATATATATATATATATATATATATATATATATATATATATATAATATATATATATATATATATATATATATATATATAGGCTGGAAACCGAACAGTACTGGAAAGGTATATGGGAGAAGGAGGCAGGCATCACATAACAGCGATGCACAATGGCTGGTGGCTCTCAGAGAAGACCACAGCAACCTCCCTGAACAGAATCCAGTCACCATCACAGTGGCAGACATCCAGGAAAGAGTCTCAGGTATGAAGAACTGGACCGCACCAGGCCCTGACATGATCCACGCTTACTGGCTGAAGAAGCTCACTGCTCTCCATGAGCGCCTGGCAGCACAATGAACCAGCTGCTAATGGATGGGACTCACCCTGAATGGCTGACCGAGGGGCGCACGATCCTGATCCAGAAGGATCCCTCAAAGGGTACAGTCCCATCCAACTATCGCCCAATAACCTGTCTCTCCACAACATGGAAGCTCATGTCAGGCATCATCGCGGCTAAGATAAGTGGGCACATGGACAATAATACATGAGCACAGCACAGAGGGCATCGGCAAAGACACCAGGGGAGCCAAACACCAGCTCCTGGTAGACCGAACAGTCTCCCGAGACTGCAGAACCCGTAAGACCAACCTGTGCACTGCCTGGATTGATTACAAGAAAGCCTACGACTCTATGCCACACACATGGATCACTGATGCCTGGAGCTGTACAACATCAACAGGACTCTAAGAGCCTTCATTGCAAACTCGATGAGGTAGTGGAAAACACCCTTGAGGCCAATGGCAAGCCACTTGCACAAGTGACCATCAAATGTGGCATATACCAAGGAGATGCACTGTCCCCACTACTGTTCTGCATAGGTCTGAAACCCCTCAGCCAAATCATCAGCAAACACTGGCTATGGATACCGACTCAGGATTGAGCGAGACATCGACTCACTGATCCACACCACTAGGATCTACAGCACAGACATTGGAATGTCATTCGGGCTAGAGAAGTGTAGCCGGATGGTGACAAAGAGAGGGAAGGTAGTCCACACAGAAGGGGTCTCACTCCCAGAAGGGACAATAGCAGACATTGAGGACAGTTACAAGTACCTTGGTATCCCACAAGCAAATGGCAACCTTGAAGAGGAAACAAGGAAAGCAGCCACGGCCAAATACCTCAGACGAGTAAGGCAAGTCCTAAGGAGTCAGCTCAATGGCAAGAATAAGACCCAGGCAATAAACAGCTACGCCCTGCCAGTAATCAGATACCCAGCAGGAATCATAAGCTGGCCAAAAGAGGAGATACAGACCACAGATGTTAAGACACGAAAGCTCCTGACCATGCATGGCGGGTTCCACCCCAAATCCAGCACCCTGAGATTGTACGCGAGCCGTAAGGAAGGAGGCCGAGGACTAGTGAGTGTGAGAGCCACAGTCCAGGATGAACATCCAAGAGCCAATGTCTCAGACAGTGGAGTGCAGAGGAAAGAGGAGCTGGAGGAACCATCATGGAAGGACAAGCCCATGCATGGGATGTACCACCGGAACATAACTGAAGTGGCTGATATCAAGAAATCCTATCAATGGCTTGAGAAAGCTGGACTGAAGGACAGCACAGAGGCACTCATCCTGGCTGCACAGGAGCAGGCCTTGAGCACAAGAGCAATAGAGGCCCAGATCTACCACACCAGACAAGACCCCCACGGTGTAGGCTGTGCAAAGAGGCCCCTGAGACAATCCAGCACATAACTGCAGGGTGTAAGATGCTGGCAGGGAAAGCATACATGGAGCGGCATAACCAAGTGGCGGGCATAGTGTACAGAAACATCTGTGCAGAGTACGGACTGGAAACCCCCAGGTCAAGGTGGGAAATACCTCCAAAGGTAGTGGAGAATGATCGAGCCAAGATCCTGTGGGACTTCCAGATACAGACTGACAGAATGGTGATGGCGAACCAACCGGACATAGTGGTGGTGGGATAAACAACAGAGCAAAGCCGTTGTGGTGGACATTGCAGTACCAAGCGATGGGAACATCAGGAAAAAGGAGCATGAGAAACTAGAGAAATACCAGGGGCTCAAAGAAGAGCTGGAGAAAGCCTGGAAGGTGAAGGCCTCAGTGGTGCCCGTGGTCATCGGAGCACTAGGGGCAGTGACCCCCAAACTGGAGGAGTGGCTACAGCAGATCCCAGGAAAAACATCAGACATCTCAGTCCAGAAAAGCGCAGTACTAGGAACAGCAAAGATACTGCGCAGAACCCTCAAGCTCCCAGGCCTCTGGTAGAGGTCCCGAGCGTGGTGAAAAAGAGGGGATAAAGACCACCCGCGGAGGGTGAGAGGAGATTTTTTTTTTTATATATATATATATATATATATATATAAGTCCTATACCAGGGTTAATTGTGGTCTTAGGTTGTCTTCATAATTACCTTGCTTTGGGTCCTAATTCAAGTCTCGTTTAGTCCTGCTTTAGACTTGGTTTGGTGTAGTTCTAAGCCTGATTGCATTTAGGTGGTCCAGTCCAGGTTTAGTTCTGTTCTGTTCCAATTTTAATGTGGTGTTTGTACATGTGTGAATGCAGCCTAAGAATTTACCTGCATTATTCCTTTTTAGGTCCCGGTTTAGTCCTTATTTAGCCCTCATTTAAACCTGACTGAGACATTATCCGGTGTTACTTGTAACGTTTGATATAGTCAAATCAGTCTTACACACGGGCTGGAGCTTCCACTGGCACAGCGTCTTCTGGTATCCTCATGGCTGTACTGTCTTGGGGTCTGAATACTGGTTTGGCCTTGACAGGAGGAGGGGGGTCTTTGGATTTAGGTACTCGAGGACTGCCCTCTGAACCTGTGGTACTGTTGAAGAGATGTCCAATCAGACTCTTCTCATATCGCTCTCTGTTGGAGGCTGATACCACCTCCAGACGGACAGTAGTAGAATGCATGGCCTGCCGAAATATCTCCTGGGCCCTGGATAAGGAAAAAAAAAAAAAAAAAAAACAAAATACATGAAAATATATATGAATGTAATGTCAGTAAGGATATTTAGACAGCACTATAGATTTCCAGAAATACCATACATTCACTAAGCCATGTTCATTTATTAATTTAATATTGCCATAGAGGGTAACATTAAAATTTAAGGCTAGACACATGGTACATACAGCATTAATATTGTAAAACATCTATACAGGTATTCAGTTCAATAAAATTTTATTTACCATATTTTCCAGACTATATGTTGCTCTGAAGTTTAAGTCGCACAAGCAAAAATATGTGTAATAATGAAGAAAAAGTCGCACTGGACTATAAGTTGCATTTTTTGGGATTTTTTTTTGGTACAAAATCCGAGATTAAGAACAGACATTTCATCTTTAAATGCAAGTTATAATAATATCAATAAAATAGAGAACAACAGGCTGAATAGCAGTACGCTAACGCAGCATTTATATTTATTCAGCTACATGAAGCATAGCCAGCAAACTGAATACCTGGCTGGTATGTAAACATAAGATATTAACAGTTAATCAGATACACTAGGCTAGAGAGACACAAGAGTTCTTTTCACTGATGTTTACTGTGAACTTACTTCATCACAGCCAGAGAATTAGCAAACATAAAATATAACATAAGTACTGGCTCATGTTACATATACACACAAAATTGCATATGAACACATGGAAAATATACATACCACTTTAGCCTGCTAGTAAACAACCGGTGAACCGAAAACTTTATATTTTACTTTTCAATTGTTTCTTAAACAGGAAGTAGTTTTTGTGACCTTTAACTAGACTTATGATAAACTAATCATACCTTGCCACCAGTGTCTGTGTACACAGGTGTATGAATGTGTGTGTGAATGGGTGAGTGGTTCCTTGATATAAAGTGCTTTGAGTGCCTTGAAGGTGGAAAAGTGCTATATAAAAATGTGACCATTTACCATCTACAGGTTTGCAGATATTACTAAAAGAAAACTATTTAATCCAATTTTACACGAGCAGTAGTACAGTAGATCCATGCCTATTGCCACTACAGCACACAGCTGCTGTGTCCTTGAGCAAGACACTTAAACTGCCTCCCTTTCGAGTGTGTTTTTGTTTTTTTTTGTTTTTTTATTATTATACATTTCTATGACATAGCTTAAAAATGTATGTATCTATATTTACGAGGATTGACCAATCAACTAGAAAATACTGGTCAACTTGAAAGCAACAGATTACATTTTAATATACATACATATTAACCATTACCCCTTAAAAAGTACTGAATTCATGATTTTGAAAACTCAAAATAATTTGAATTATTTATCATTATTAACAGCCCTTTTAACAGCCAATCATAACAGCCAGTTCTTACAACTGACCATATACAATATCGGGGTGCGGTAACTACAGTACCATCCAACCCTAATAATATCCATTTATTTTAATTACCTGTCTTCATTAGTTGCTCAAATGTATAACAAAAGCTGCATTGTTAATAACTACTATGAAGTGCAGAAATACAGTCTATGAGAAGGCAGACACACACCTGCACAGTCGGCCATTGGACTCCTATGGTCAATAAAAGAGATCATTTTGCAGATAATCATAATTATGAGATTATGCTAAGTATGTTAGAGGAAGCAGTGTGTCAGGAGCTATCGGCATAAACCATTACTCACTTCAGAAATCCAAGAGAGACAAATCTGGTTTATTCACTGTTATTGGATTAAAGCCTCATTGTATCCCTCCTAGATTATTATTGGACTCATAATGACCATAATGTGTCCGTAACAAGAGATTAAGTCCACAATATCATATGTATAAAGCATTCATATTGTAATATATAAAGCATTCATGTGGTTATTTATGGAATATTAGACTGAAAAACATATGTAACAGTAATACATATACCAAAATGCATTAACATGAGTTATTAAATAGCCTTTTAGAAGTTCCATAATTTAGGTGAGATTGCAGCTCAGCTTTCATGGTATGTCTGTGAAATAAAATTAAATTGAAATTGTCAAAATAATATATTGTGCCATCAACTCCAGAGTCCTGATCTGTCTTTGTATGTGGGCTTTGCGTTGCCACACCCGTTGAGCTGAATCAGGGTAATATCTAGAGAAGAGTTGTGTGGCATTTTGTGAAAATGGCGTCAGACAGTGAAGCAAAGGCTGGACCCCCAATAGGCAGCCAATCAGCTCCTTCTCAGATCATTTTATAGCGATGCACATGACTGTTCCTCACAAGTTTTGTGTTTGATAAATTGCTTTGGAATAGAAGAAGTGTACTATATGGGGAAAAAAAACACATGAAAAGTATAATGCCACATTAACCATGTGAGTCCTGACCATAGACTATATATAAATGGACAGAGCCAACCCGCTAGCCAAAACTGTCACCCCCTCTCCCCATAAATGTTGCTGTCAGGCTTGTCAGTTTGGTCTTAAAATGTTTGTATTAACCCACTCTACATGATACTTGTTTTTTTTTTTTTTATTTTGCTAGTGTGTCTGTAAATCAATATATGAACATGAATAACAAACAAATCAGGTGCCTTCTTTCCATGAGGTCGCTCACGCTAGAGTTAGCAAGAGGCTTGATTGACAGTGCCGTTAAGCACCCAATCCCTTCTAAACCAGCGGTGCAGGTGGGAAGGTGCATTACCTTCCTCAGCCTCGCTCTGGATTGGCTCTTTGGTTGCTATGATACTCGCGTTCAGCATTTCAAATATGGAACTTGGCTAGCCCTGATGAGGTTCATTGGCTGGAGCCGAATGCTATGACACGCTTCTGGAGTCCACTTTTTTTTTATACAGTCTATGGTTATGACCCACTATAGCCCTTTTTAAAATATTTTCCTTCCCTGATTTACATATTGAACCCATTGCTCTGGCAGGACAGTCTCATAAATGCCTGTATCACACCTTGTTGAATGATACTTGTGCTGGGCTCATTGTACTAAAGCTACAATGCGGAACAATAACATTAGATGGAGGGGCAGATTGGTGTCGTCCAGGGGCCATTGTGTAAAGATGATATCATTATGGCCTCTCTCAGCGTGTGCCGCGCTTGTGTAAAAGAGATATCCTAATCAAACAGGCTCCTTCAGTAAAGCTGCCAACAGGGAACAATGGAGCTGTGTATGTGTGCTACTGTGTGGACACAAAGAGGACGACCAATGGCCTACTTGAAGAGAGGTGGGTACATCTGTGTTATTCAGAGGGGAAAAAAACAAAGCTGAATAGTTATTGAATATATTTGTGGATTATTAAACATACAGCAATATAGAAGGATCAGTCAAATAAAGGATAAATTGCAAGATAGATGCAACAGAAGCTAGCGGGACAGTTAGGCTATTGTGCATATTTTCCCCATCCCAGTCATTTTGATTTGTCAATACTTAAAAAAGATAATCTACAGCATGTCTTTTATTCAGTTGCGAGACTTTAATCTGATTGGATCTGAATTTATCACAGTAAAGTACATGTTTTAAGACAGAAAAAACACCTTTGAAAATTGAGTTTCTTTTTATGATAGACCATATATTTCTAAGCTGTTCAGACTCGACTGTGCACATATGGCCAATAACAAGCCTACAGTAAAAAATAACTAATTAAAAAAGCTTGCAGTTACAGTCTGTGCAGGCTGACCATGGCAAAAGTGAGGATTTCAGAAGGAAATTTCAAAGAAGAAATTGACTTTATGAACCATGCTCCTTCGAACGATACATAACTGCATCAGTAGGTCGTGCTCATGGTAATTGCCCAAATTCTACATCGACACGTCTTTGTATTTTGAATAGGATACACACCCTACCATACTTTCTGAAATCTATGTCCATTTTTTTTACGGGTGGGTATAGGGCGAAGTACACTTGTATGTCTTGTTTGTCTTGTATGTCCCTGGTTTAACTTTCAAGTTTGTCTGAAACTCTTTAAAACCTGTGTATATTTTCATGTACCAAACTAAATATGAAAGAAACCAAAACCATAATTTACCAATGCATAGACTGTCCCATATGTAAAGTACAGAACATACAGAAAGTACAGAAATGTCCCTTATGTTACATGCATCTACACAAAGGAGAATCCACCTGTGTTTATGAACAATGGAATGAATCCCCCGCAGCGATAATCCACTTACCTACAGCACAGCATCAAACTCTGCTTGTCTAATCTCATTACCACACTCTAAACCGGACACGGATTATGGCAATGAATTAAAAGATGTTGCCATTGTAATCAAAAGCATCTACATCATTGATTTTTACAGTGACTAACATTTCCACAGGTGTGGTTTCGTCATTTCAGTGCACTGGTGAATATCCCAATTCCCATAATACTTCTTTACGAGTATTAATAAAAGGATAGGGACAATTTTGGGTAGACGCGTTTAGGGGAAGATTTATGTGAATGAACAAAACTATCCTCTGAGAAATCAAGGCTGGATCCAGATGAATTGGGTATTCTCAAAACATCTGTCTCTTTAGTTGTGAAGGTGGTAGTACAAAAAAGACAAATAGGAAACTTCAAAAACTAAGAAAGGACAAATATACAGTGCAGAGAGAATGGAAGTTTTATGTTCAGGGTTTAATGCTGTAACAATTATATGGGAGGGAGTGTGCCATGTGCTAGTCTTAATGTTAATGCTTTGCCTGGAATGTTCCACAGTATGACATTTAACATATCCATCTGAGCAACAAAACTCCTATAATTAAAAAAGAAAATGCAAGATAGATGAGTTGAATGCCATACAGTGGAACATTCCTGGCAATGCAATAACATCTATATGGAGACAAGCGGTTGGGAGTGCACCTTAAAAGCCATCTAAAAAAGGGTGTGGCTGTACAGAAATGTTTTTTTTTTCTTTTATCTTCATTTTTCCTCTCCGCCAAGATTTTAGTTTTCCAACCTAATTAGAAAGGAATTTTAATGACTAAAATTATCAATGCATGAGCGATGGAACAATGATTTTTGGGGGTTAATATTTAGCCTGGGTACATTTTCTTTGTAGTAGTGGGGAACTTGTCATTTTTTGTACTTTTCTGAAGATTTGCGCTGTAGAAGGTTGGTCATAAGTAACTATACAGCTGTTGTGTTCATTAAAAATACTGTACATATAGAATATTGTGACATTCCTAGTCTTTGGACCCATCGTGCAAATACCCATGAGCCATGACCAAAAGCTATTCCTCACATTACTAGACTATAACCATCTAATTAAAGCTACATTGCTAACAGACTAACAAAACAAAGGAACTAACACAACAGAAACGTAGAAACCTTTACCTTTAAAAGACGTGCTAGTCATCTGAAAAAGACCGTGTATTTTGATGTATTCTATACTATTGAAATTTAAAACACAGCAGCTGGTATTTAACGTACAAAGGAATGACATTTTAAAAGGTCAAATATAGCATAAGAGCTTTAAGGGGGAAAATGCAGCTAATTAAATATTGCTAAAATGATGTACCATAAATTGTCTGAATCTGTCACAATAAAAAACCAAGGGCACCCAAAGGAAGGGACAGGATAATAAAAGGGTTGTACTATATGCTAGCTCTGTCTATGCCAAAGGAGAGGTTTAAATCATGTCAGATGTAATTTCTCACTAGTATGGGGCCTAATGGTGACTAAAGCAGAGGTGGTACTCACTGGCTGAATGACTTGTCCATGAGGTCGGTGGTATTGATCTTGACGATGCATTCATCCTCCACGAAAAGTCCCTCCTTTCTGCTCCGACTGTCCTCTTCAATGCCGCGGATGAACAAACCCAGAGGCCTGAAGGCGTGCAGAAAATGTTAGTGTATATGGTAGGGTTTTCCAATTATTACTTGATTTGGTGGAATAGTACCTGTAAATGTTTATCATGGTTTTATATCAGTAAAGTGGCAGACCATGGGGAAAAAAATTTGAGAAGGCTGCATTCACACTTCAGGTCAAATCTGATTTTTTGCCCAAACGTAACTGGATCTGATTTTTTTCATGTCAGTAAGAACAGACCAAATCAGATTTTTTCAAATGCAACCCAGAACACTCATATGTGGAAATAACTCAGATCCAAATCTGATCTGACTGCAGTGTGAACACATTTATCTGACTTTTACAGCTCTTGCTAGGGTGCTATAATTTTTTTACTAGAAAAAACAAAAATAAAATACAACAATGTATTTTTTTTTACAGTCTGTTTTTTCAAAAAGTTGTAGACCCCAACACACAATATTTCTTAGTAATGTAAATTCTAAATATTTAAATTTGGACAACTTTAAATTGTGTAAATGAACGTCAAATAATCTTTTGTATTTTCCTTCTATGTTTAGTCCTGTTTCTGACAGACACAGACAAAAGAATAGCTTCAGAAGTGTTCCCTTCGTTCAAAGGTGAAAGGTCAATGTAACCAGACTGACTGTAGCTGCAGCAGAGGAAAAGGGTGGAGGACACTATGGATATGGGACCCACAGAGGAATGTAGAGACATGATGAGAGGGTCAGGTAAAGCATGAGAACAACCATAAAAATATATCCTGCTCTGTTCAAGCAATTTCCCATACACTTTTGACTATTCAACGCCCAAAGACAGTCAGAACACACCACATAATACATCAGAAAATATTTGCTCCACATTAACAGTAAAATGAGTATAGATTAAGACTCCTGTGATAAACCAGGAATTGACCTAGTGCACAGATTCTACATTGGAAAAAAGATCAATCTAATGTATCATTTAAAATTTAAACATCACTTTTTTAGACAAAACATAGACATAAAATAAAAGCATGTTTGTTTTTTTGTGTTTAATTTTGGCTATAATGTTCCACACTATGGGATAAAATGTGTTTCCATAGACAATAGCCATAGACAATCTTCAGAAATATGGTTTTAACTTTAACTGTTTCCAAGAAATCATGCAAGTGACATGCTGAAAGTTACGTAGTGTTGCTTTACTTTTAATTTTTTTTATATATTGGTGCCATTGTGTTGTAACTTATTTGAAGGTTTTATGACATAAATATAATGCATATTTGTTTCTAATTAAATTGACAAAATGTTACAAAATACACTTTAATTTAATTATATGTAATCATATTTAATTACATTTACCGTAATTTCACGGCTATAAGGCGCGGTTAAAAGTTGCGAACATCGCCGGAGCGATGGATGACAGACAGCGAACACACTGCGCCGGGCAAGTTACGCCACGATTTCTGAATGGATTGTGGATGCTTGGGCTAATGGTGCGACTTTTGTATGTGTTAAATGCAGAAAAAACACAAAAAAGCACCCGTAATTGAAGCTGCGCCTTATAATCCGGTACGCCTTATAGCCGTGAAATTACGGTAATTATATTCTAAGTTCTATTAGTAAATGCTAGTATTTAAAAAAACAAAACTATCCCAAGACAAATATGCTTAACTGGTAAATGGTCGCATATGTATACGCACTCAAAGCGCTTTACAGCAAGGAACCACTCACCCATTCACACACATTCATACAACGGTGTACGCAGACATTGGGGACAAGCGGGGTTAAGAATTTTGGCCAAGTATTCATTTGTGGGAGTTGGAATTGCACCACCAACCTGTAGGTCAGTGGCTCTAACTGCTCTACCAGTGATGATTAACCAGTCTACAAACTGAGCTACTGTCGCCCCATCTTAAACTAAATCAGGTTTGGCTAAGGGCTAAACCAATGCTAAACCAGATGCAGTTGTCTTCAGATCAAATTGGAAGCAGAAATAAGTACTAAAATGAGAAAGAACCTACAGTAAAGTAATAAAATAAAGTTAGCACTGACAGAAAGATGCGTTAAACAGGAGAGGGTATTGAGTTTGTTTTGAGACATTGTATTTGTGTAAAACAAAAGTGGCTGTTCTGAGCTTACCGTCCACTAAGGGAGGAGCAGTATGGGACAACATGGATACCCAAAGGACTGTCCTCGCCCAAGATCTCCACCATTCTCGTCAGGCTGAAAAGAAAAACAGACACAAAAAAGACTAAAGAATTGGCTAAATTATTATTTTTGTGTGTGTGGAAATAAAGCACAAAGCATTATCAAAAAGGTAAACACAACTATAGATCAATGTATGTGATAAAAAGGTGTAGAGTGCACTTTTGCCTTTTAGCAACAATTCCAAGAAACAAATTACAATTAAATGTTATTGCTAGCTTGTTGAATAGCTTAGTTCTCAGATGTAGTTGTTTTTGCCCAAGCCAAAACTGTAGCAGCACATTGAGGTGGATGCAGAAATAACCTTATAGCAACTCATTTTACTGAATTATTCTGAATGTTTTTCTTCAGTTTTGCCGGAAGAATATAAAGAATATATCCTTATTTACAATGTTTGATGAAAGGCGCCACTATAAATGTGCTTAAGTTTAGATTTTATTTAGAATGTAAATGTTTGGCATGGGGAGTGAATTGAAGGAAGATATAACTAGATAGTAACTCAGTCAAAACAATCAAAGTGTCTTGCCCTAGGACACAAAAACATTATGAAGAGGTCAGTGCTGGAGTCAACTCTCAAATCTTTGGGTTGAGAGAGCCAGTGGCAATATGTATGGTAACTAAGACTGGCATTTTGGTCGCATTGTCATTCACCAGTTGTCTACTTAATGCAGCTCTCCACTCAAACAGACACGTTTCCTAGCATCAAATTCTCTTATTGGTCAGCCTTTGTAAATCTTTCAAGTGGCAGCTGAAATTCAGCTAATCACAGAAAAGAGTGATCTTTCAGAAGAAACAGATGACTTTATTTACCTCTATACAGAAATCAACATTAAAAAAAGTTTACATGAATGGTGATAAAAATCGAAATTACGATCTGTCTTAAAAACACAATATATAATGATGGTATTGTCCAACAGTAAGTAACGGTTTCTCAGGCTTACACAGTTTAAACCAGAAGTTTACAAACACTATATAAAAAGACACATACGTTTGTTTTTTTTCCTCACTGTCTGACATGAAATCAGACATTTCAACATTTCCTGTTTTAAGTCGAGTAGGAGTATTAATGTTCTTTCCTCATGATGTCATCTATTTTGTGAAGTGCACTAGTCCCTCCTGCACCAAAACAACCCCACAACATGATGCTGTCACCTCTGTATTTCAGAGTTGGGATTTGTCCTTGTGTGCATTTGCAAACTGTAATCTGGCCTTTCAGCCCATGTTGGTACAGTACTCGATTCACTGTGGAAAATGACACACTCTTACCAGCTTCAGTCAGCATCTTCACAAGGTCTTTTGCTCTTGTTTGCTCTTGTTTGAACAATGCCTTCAGGCATCTGGAAATTGCCCCCAAGGATGAACCAGACTTGTGCAAGTCGACAATTGTCTTACTGATATCTTGACTGATTTCTTTTGACTTTCTCATGATGTTACACAAAGAAGAAGTGTGTTTCAGGTGTGCCTTCAAATACATCCACTGATGTGTCTCTAACTCAAATGTTGGCAATAAACCAGAAACTTCTGAAGACATAACATCATCATCTGGGTTCTCCCAAATTCTTTAAAGGCTTACTGTATCTGACTGAAGAAAGTAATAGAAAATTGTCTTTAAAAATGTGTCTCTCATTATTCTGGCATTTAGCAAATAGAATAATTTTGGTAATCCTAATTTACCTCAAACAGGAAAAGTTTTGTCTAATTTTATGTCAGCCAGTGAGAAAAAAGTGTGTGTCTTTTTAAATAGTGTATTTAAACTGCTGGTTTCAACTGTCAATTAGCTGCACTGCCATCACTTCAGTTGTTTAATACAAGTTTATTTATGACAGAGGTGTTATGTAAGTCAAAATCACCAAACTCTGAGTCGTATAACTTTGACAAACAGCTCACACAAGGGAGCAGAGAGAAGGTCAGGAGAGGATTAACTACTGCACACGCTCAGATAAACTAATCAAATAAACAAGGACTTCCACACGCACACGCACTTTTAAACAAAGGATGAATGTAAAGTACAGACTGGAATAAGTCAAGAGAGACATGGGGACATGGGGTGGGGAAAGAGAGGGGAGGAGAGAGAGAAGGGGAGAAAAAGGGAGAGGGGGTATAGAGAGACAGAGAGAGTACAGAGCAGAGAAGGGGGAGGGGTAGACAGAGAGAAGGAAAATAGATGAAAGAGAAGGTGAGAGAGGAGAGGGAGCAAGGAGAGAGCGAGAAAGAGAGAAGGGGATGACTGAAATGAGCCAAAAGAGACATGAGGTGGAGAGAGAGGAAAAAAGGAGAAGCAAAGAAAGAAAAGAGCCAGGGAGACGAAGGGGAGGAGTAGGCAGACACAGTGGGAGAATAGAAGAAAGAGAAAGGGGAGAGAGAGGGATTGATGGTGAAAGAGAGATGGAGAGAGAGGGGAAAAAATTAGTAGGATGAGAGAAAGGGGAGAGAGGGGATGGAGAGAGAGGAGAGTGAAAAAGTGTGAGAAGACAATAAAACTAAAAAACAGAAGGAAGGCTAGAGGGAGAGAGAGAGAGAGAGAGAAAGAGAGAGAGTGAGTGAAAGGAAGAAAGAGGGGAGAGAAGGAAAGATTGTGAAAGAGAGAGGTAGACGAGGAGGACAATGGGGAATGGGGGAGAAAGAATAGATGAAAAAGAGAGGGGAGAGAGAAAGTGAGACAGAGAGAGAGGGAGAGAGAGTTGTGTGTCTGGACTTTTGTAAAGTTTCAATAGACAGTTGGTCTCTCTCTATGGGCTCAGTTCACACACTCAGACTGGTCCCCCACACTGAATAGTCCATAAACAGGGCTGTGTTACTGATTGAAAAACTAATTGTTGTCCTCTGCAGTGTTTCTCAGGGGGCACTTGGCAAACACCATCATGTCTGACTTTGGAGCAAGCTGTCTCCCCATTACCAAGTTTTATAACTTGTATTGTAAAGAAGAAACATGTACAGGGGGCCTGCCAACTTTTTGAAAAATATCTAATGGCAGTTAATTATGTTTTACCATCAAGAAATAAACACATCCAGGAGCATTAACATTTGAGATAAGACTGAAATCTGAATTGCTAAGCTAATGCAGTAAGCATATACATTTCTTAAAGGTTGCAAAATAGATTAAATTCTGGCAACTGGACAACGGTTTTATAGTGAAGACGTTTCACCACTCATCCAAGCAGTTTTTTCAGTTCTGGTCAGATTCCTGGCGGACACTACCTTATACCTATCTGAAGGGAGGAGCTAATTACTGAAACTTACACACCTATGTGTTTACAGTTTATATTTGTTAGCTACATCTATTGAACTAGATTAAGTGTGAACTGTGCCTGAGTCATGTTTAGCAAAATCGTTGAGGCCCCTAATGGATGTTCTCACACCATTAGCATACTGGCTAACACTATTGTTGTTGTTATAAGTTCCTTTTCAAAAATGGATAGTCTTTCCTAACAATAACTGCCTCTTTGACTCTCCTCGAAAACCATTTCTGTTTTTCTTGGCTACGATCTGTACCTCACCATATTCAAAGAAGTGGTTAGTGGTTTTGAAATGGAGTTTCACAGTAGAGTGGGGTCCCGAGCTGCTCTCACAACAGTACATTCTTTTGTGGAGTCTCCATTATAACGCTCATTGCAGTCTTCACTATACTAATATACTATAGAGAAGACCAAATTGCTTTGTTTATGGCTCAGGGGTTTTGTCCATAACTGAAGAAGAACATTGAATAAGTGGCAAAATGTCTTCATTCTAAAAGTTTTGTCTAGTTGAAAGAACTGAATTTTTCTTTTGCTATGGACAAGGCTGGCCCAGCCTATAAGCAGACTAAGCAGCTGCTAAGGTTTTTTTTTCTCAAAACTAAAGGGCACTCAGGTGTTTATACTAGTCTAAATAAACAATTAGTTGTGTTTTATTTCCAGTAGCTAGATATGTGCTGCCTACATTTGTTTTTGAATCGGGCAGTGGTGTGCTATGCATTTACACCAGTGTGAAGGACCCTCTCCCCATGAGGCGCACTCTGGGTGAGCTGAGGCAGCAGCGCATCCAGCAGCGGTACATTTGAATGGGTGTTTTACAGAGTAAAAGACTTTAGTTAGTGAAGTTAAGTTTATCTAAAGTACAATAAAATGCACAAAGAGCCTAGAGGAAGATCGTTTTGGGGACAGTGCTTTTCAGAGCGGACTCGAAATATGACACTACTTTACACCATTTGACCTGCAGGATAAAACAGTGACACTGGAAGTGTAGAATTATGCAGAAAGGACACACATTAGAATGGCAGAGGACAGCAAGTGAGTCAATTTATTACACTGGCTGTTTTTGGTTGTGGCTGATCCTTTTATGGTCTAAACCAGGGGTGTCAAACTCAAATTCACTGAGGGCCAAAATTAAAAGCCGGGACTAAGTCGCGGGCCAAATAAAAAAATGTACTGAAAAATTTCAACAACATCTGCATGTTTTTTTAGAAGAGGTGGATTCAATTTGAGTGAGGCAACAGGTAGCAGATGCTAATGAGTGTCAAGAAAAGTGGTAGGGGCAAAGCATTCAGGGATTCATAGTATTAGTGGTGCATGTGCCATCAGAATCAGAAGAAGTTTTATTGCCATTGTCCGTGAGCAGAGCTCACAGACTAGGAATTTACTTCGGTGATAAAGTGCACATACAACAACACATACAAAATATACTAGCATGGCGGCCGACAGGCCAGCTCTAATACATATATGATATGTCGCGGGCCAAATATAATTATATCAAGGGCCAAATTTGGCCCGTGGGCCTGAGTTTGACATGTCTGGTCTAAACCATCAGATGATGCAAGTGTAGATAAAGCAGATCACTGCTCCTGTTGTCAGATTAACAATGTTGATTATGGCAGAAACCTCTTTGTTACATCTGCTGGACAAAAGAATAACCTGTGAACAATTCCTGAATGTGTTGTGAATGCTCATATAGGGATGCACCGATACCACATTTTGCGAAACGAATAAAAGTACTTAATTTTGAGTACCAGACATTATTTGTATTGGTGTTTGATTATAGTAGTAAATCTAATTCATTTCATAAGATTATAGTGTAGCCTTATTTTTTTCACCCTTAGAATACTTATTTGGGGCTGATTAAAATTTCTGCTGAAATCACTGTAGATAGGTATAATTATAATATACCGTAAATTCTGGACTACAGAGCGCAGCTGATTAAAAGCTGCATGCTTTAATTTTAGAAAGAAAATCAATTTTGTACTTGTACAAGCTGCACCGGATTTTAAGCCGCAGGTATCCCACGTAGTAATAGTAGCAAAAACATTCATTACAGTGGTCCCTTGCTATAGCACGGTTCACATTTCGCGGATTTTTATTTATTTATTTTTTTTTTGGTGCAATTTTACATGCTTTTTTTTTTTTTTACAGACTATGAAGGCGCGTGTTCTGTGTCCTGATTGGCTAAAGGACACGCCATGTCTCCTGTACAGTTCAGAATACGTTCAGCCAAATTTACCAAAATGTTCGATGCTGCAGCGTGACTCTGAAACACCAGGTCGTCAAGATCGCGTTGGACACCTTTGCATTTGAGGACAAACGCCTCTGACGTGCATTGTGGTCTGCGAGTGCCTTGGGATATTTAGTTTTCCCTGTGTCTTTGTGAACGCTGCAGACCAGGTTGAGAGTGACTTTAGTATTTATTACCTAAAACCCATCAACGGAGGTGATCGGCTCTGCGGCGTCTCTGATGCTTGAAAATGCGCCGCAGAAACGCAGCGAGGACAAAATGTGCATCCACAGAGCCTTTACATGTGAACTCAACATAAAGAAGAGGAAAATAACATAAGGACGACAGCAGAATAAGTTTTTAACAAGGATGCAAAAAAGGGTTGTAACCATGCAGATGGAGTCTGCTTTAGCTTTGTGGATCAGTGACTGCAGGGAAAAAGAACATTACAAGAGATTACAGCGGAGCGGCGCCAAGACAAAGAGGCGCGGTGAAAGGAACTGTGAAATACACCTGCAGCCGCAAAGCATATAGAATAATTGTAAAAAAAAAAAAAAAAATGTTTTTCTACTTCACGGATTTCATTTATGGCAGGTTATTTTTTGGAACGTAATAAATGAGGGACCACTGTATATCTTACGAAAAAAAAAAAAAAAAAAAAAAAAAAAATAAATAAATAAGCCACACTGTACCATAAGCTGCATTTTTAAAGTAGTGCCTTATAGTCCGGAAATTATGGTAATTATATATTATATAATATAATATAATTTATTTAGATAAGCACCCGGCTTTAATATTTACCACTTTCATCTTTGCATCTGCGCTAACTGCTGACGAGCTAACTGCTAACGGGCCACTGTTAGCATAACAGTGAGTGTTTTCTTACTTTTACCACGGCCACACTTTCACTAATGGATGGATATGCAATTTTACAAGCTCTGAACCTACTCTATTCAGTCGCTCGCTAAACGTGTTTACCAATCATAATAACTTACAATGCCTGCACAAGCAAGTAATTGCCAGCGCCAATTAGCAATGTTAGCATGCTAGTATCGTAAACACAAGCACTGTACTGATATCCTTTGTGAACTAATGAAAATCTTTAGAGCAGTAAAATATTTGAATATTTCACGTGACCATCACATACGGTTACAGCAGCTGCGCTTAATGTGCAGAACAGTTAATGTGCTCCCTTATGGTCACCTCTACGCATGTGCATCTTTATGGTCACCTATGGTCATGTGCATCTTTATGGTCACCTCTGCATATATGCTCCTTTATGGTCACCTCTGCGCAGTGCTCACCTCAGAGCTTACTGCTCTCTTGAGAGATTGAGAGATGAGCTGTGAGCGTCAAACAAGAGGCAGCACAGTTACAGTGGTCACTGACATGTAGGAGTACTGGACCCGATACTGGCATCGGTATCTGTGCATCCCTACTTATTAATATGCGCACTTACCTGAAACGCTAATTTTGTATGCAAATGTATGGCTCGTAACTCAACTCTGCATTCAAAACCTGACAATAAACATAAAAATTATGTGATTCTAAATCCTCTTATTTAATGTTCAGTCGTTCCAAATTATCCGATGATTATAATCTGATGTTACGCCCAGGTTGTTTCTCTTATGCAACTCTTGGACCACTACTTTGTATTTCTTGAGTAATATGATTTTGCATTAAGTGTACCCTTGCTTAAGTGCATCTTTTGGCTACTCTATACAATTACATAAAGACAATTGCAAAAGGCCATAACTACTAAACACTAGAAATCAAGAAAAAAAAAAGTGCAGAATTAAAAATGTCTCTTCCTTACATGTTTTTATACTGTTCTATACTTGTGGCTATTGCTGTTGTGAGCCTCCAGAATATTCAGTCTTTCTACAACTGGTTGTGATGATGTCTTAATTTTGTCAAATATGAATATGTGGCACAGAAGTGGCAAGGGCCCCCAATGGCAAATTCAGCTTAGGGCCCCATAAAGGCTAGGGCGTGCCCCCCGCTATGGATCAGACCTGGGTGACTGAGGGTTTACACGGACATTTCTTATAGGTCTACCCTAAAATACAAGTATTGAAAATATATGACAATAAGACCCCAGGTCGTTTACAGAGGACTTTATATCACTGAAACATCAGATTGATTTAAATTATTCTTGCAGCCCTAATGTACATATAAGACTGGTTAGTTTTGACAAAAGTCAATTTCAATAGTCCTTGATTCAAAGCTGTATGTAACTCCAGGGATGGTGTTCAAAATACAAAATCGAACAAATTTAAGCAAGTGGGCTGACAAAAAACAAAACTAGTTCCTGTTGAATAACTGACACTTTATACACTTGTAAATTTACCTTTGGTGCACTTGGAAGAAGAAAATTGTCATCTCTCATTAGATATTTTTAGTAAAAAAGTGTCTAGTTTAGAATCTGTTGATCTTTTCTCTATCCCTTATTCACTGTAGGGGTCCTGGATACTGGAGAGGCCAACCCACCAACAACGGCTGGGGCAGGGATTACATTACAAAATTTTTAAAAAATCAAAGCAACAGCAAAGTTTCTGAACATAAAATTGGTAATAGTAGAAATAATTAATTGTGTATGAGGGCAAAATACCTCCAAAAACATGTATTTCCTTTTATTTATTTCAAATCTGTGTAAAACTTCCACTACAAAGCCCACGCAGCGGTGTACCAGATGGTTTATGCACACAACATCTGCCATACCTTGTTATATACTAGCAGCATGAAACAACACCAGTGATGAGAAAATATGAAAATAATTATTCATACTTTTCTTTTGCCAAACATTAGTTGCTTTTCAAAACAGACTTGGTGAGCAGGTAATGGCTTCCCTCTCTGCTGATGCATTTCTTATTGGCAGCTAAACAAACCCTAACAAAAAAACGCATTATAAGCACTTTTTAAAAGATGTGAAAGAAACTTGCAGAAATTATGAAGGAGGTTTTGAATTAATTAGACTTGGCTAATGAATTTGAATAATTATGAAAAGGGGGGGTATCTTGCAGCGCTCCTTTTTTTGCTATCTCTGATCTCTCAAAGCTCCTGGTGAATTGGTACAAAAAACCCACTCGAATCCATTTACCAAACCAGTTTTTTTATTTTTTTTATTTTTTGAAATGTTTGACAGGCTACATCAATGCAACACAAAAACCTGGATTGTGAGGGAGGGGAAAAAGGGTTTTCGAGAAAAGATGAAGCGTGCAGGTGTTATTCGTACACCTGCACTTCACTGCTTCACCGTTTGAAAGACAAAAAAAAAAAGAAAAAAAAAGGACGTCCATTACAACACTGAGCTCTCATGCGTCTTATTTATCTGAGAGCTTTGTGGTCAGGTCGAGCTTCAGAAAAGAGGAGGCGGCTGTGTGTTATATAAATGGGGATTGTAAACAGTACAAATGCATCACTACTTAAGGTTAATAAAGCCATGAATGAACACATGGGATTCAATAAAAAATCACATTATCTATTTATCCCATATTCTGGTACAAGAATCTTTGAGGATGAGATTTTAATGCATGAAATCTTGTTTAGAAAATCTTGTGTAGGCCATATCTAAGATGCACTGTTGCATTTCTACCACCTGCAAATGTCCATGGAGATCTTATGGCTTGTGGGATGCTCTACAGCAGTGGTCCCCAACCACACGGGCCAGGGACCGGTTGTCCGGCCGTTAATGCATTTGCTACCGCGCCGCACACAAACAGTAAATAATTTATCAGCAACTGCATCTTCTCCATCGTACAAAAAAAAACTTTCACCCGTCCCTCATGACACACTAATAAGCTTGTCGGTAGATATATAATGAAAATCCTGATAGGAAATTGCCACAGAAATTATTTGATATAACGGTGAGTAGTATTATATCTGTGCTAGATCTGCTCTTGTTTCTCTGCGATGACTTATACACGTTTAAACGCATTAGACAGGTCGCCGAAAGGTGGGAAAATGAAGCCCAAAAACAGAAGTCTTTGGAGAGAGAGGGAAAATGGTCAATTGAGGAGATAAAGAAAGATCAATTAACAGACAATACCAGTAGTCCTGCTTAAAATATGGGTTTGTCGCTACAGATGACTCTCATACGCCGGGTCCGTTCTGCGTAATATGCGGAGGAAAGAGAACCGAGGCTATGAAACCTTCAAAACTGCTTTGACACATGGAGACTAGGCACCCTGGATTAAAAGATAAACATTTACACTTTTTGAAGGAAACAAAAGTTAACCAGAAGGAAAGAGGAAACACGCCACCGGGCTCGCACTGATTCAGCGTATGGTGAGTTGTATTTTTTTATGCACTTACACTTATTTTTTTGCCATATTTATCTGCCACGCGTAGATGACCAGTCCGTGAAAATAAAACCTACATTATTCCGGTCCCTTGTGCAAAAAAGGTTGGGGACCTCTGTTCGACAGAATGGCATTAAACAAATATCTAGCATGTGTTTTCATTGCAGTTGTTTTTATTGATCACAAACACACTTAAAAAAACTAATTCTTACTGTGAGTAGGGATGGGATGATATGTGATCCCATTTTTTTAATCGCAATCAAAAATGTCCACAATTAATCATTTGTGGCATTTTTTTTTTTTTTTATCGTGATCATTGCACACGATTATAATCGCCTTTACGGCATTAGACTGCCTCATGTTTTCCAGTTTCATCAACAATGTTTAGATGTTAGTTTCTAGTCTTTGCCCACAAAGGGCTCTCGATCATAGCAATGTGAAACTTGTTAGCTTTTCTTCTGTGTCTATTCTGAATTGGGGTTGTTTCTTCACTTCAGTTCACAGTCATGGCTAGTGGAACAGGTAGTGGATCTGGAGCCCAGTGACCGGCGCACATTTATATCCTCTACTCAAGAAGGTGAAGTTGGGATGTGTAGGATTACTATGACTTGAAAAACAAGACAAATAAGATTAGCCATCATCTGCGATCTTACAGAAAAAAACTTGCGGCTCTGTGGGCAAACACAGCAAGTACCCGCAC
>JAIEZT010000009.1:6603264-6608264 GCA_019594935.1 Periophthalmus modestus
CATGTGAAGAGGCACAGGAGGTCACAAAAACTGTCACTGTGGGCAATGAGTTCCAGGGTGAGCTGCCCGGGGTCAGTCTGAGATGCCCAGATTCTGTAAACTAACTACATTATGGGGAAATAATGGCAGAGTCACAACCTGCTGGGGCGACCAGTAATTGTACTTTTGGCTCTCAGTCTTGTGTGACCCTAGGGGTTAGCTTTATATTCAGGGTCGGTTCACTGTTAGCACAGGCTGTGGGCAAAAATGAGCAATGCGGGCTAGAAAATAGTATGACTGTCGGATGATATGCTCTAAAATGTTTAATGCAATTCTAAATCAGCGGTGTAAGAAATGGGTAGAGAATCCATTTAAAAATATTTGTATTACTCAGTGTTTTGGCTCAAATACCTTGTAAAAAACTAGGCCTGTCATGATAAACGACATACTACATCTACTTATCGTTCCAATACATGATCAGATGGAACATACTTTTTGAGGGGTCAAATATTTATTCTGTTTAATGTTTGTGGCTTTAATATTGTCAGTTATCATCTATTCCCCCCCCTTTACGATTTGTCCATGTCCAGGTCGGGTTGGTGAGTCCTCGCCTCAAGTGGAGGAGTTCAAGTATCTGGGGGTCTTGTTCACGAAATGAGGGAAGGATGTGATGGAACGTGGAGATTGACAGGCGAATCAGTGCAGGTAAGCAGTGATGCCATTCGCTGTGTCAGTCTGTTTGTGGTAAAGAAGGAGCGGGTCGAACGCAAAGCTCTCGATTTACCGGTCAATCTACATTCCTACCCTCATGTATGGTCATGAGCTCTGACCGAAAGGACAAAGATCAGGGATACAACACGGCCGAAAAATGGGTTTCCTTTGAGCCACCTCAGCTGGCTCCTCTACGACATGTAGGAGCCAGCTGAGGTTTGGCTCGAGGCTTCGTAGGAGTTGCCTCGATAGGGAGATGATCTGGGCATGTCCCACCCTGAGAGGAGACCCCGGGGAATACCCGAGACACGCTGGAGGGGACTATGTGTCTTGGCTGGCCTGGGAACCACCTTAGGGTCCCACTGGAAGAGCCTGGGGGACATGTACCTGGGTGAGAGGAAGTCTGGGAGTCCCTGCTTAGCAAGTGCTGTCCCCGCGCACCTAGTTTCCGTGGATAAGACGGAAGCAAATGGATAGAGAAAATGGGATGATCATCTATATCCCTTCACGCAATATATCGCACTTTAAAATTTGCTATCGAGACAGGCCTAGTAAAAAGATATTTTCTTCTGTGAGCTTCTATTTTTTCTTGCCTTGGCTTTGATTGGAGACAGCCACATTTAAACCCATGCTGTGTTAATTTTCTATAGTTAACGCCAATATCATTTCCTGTGGAGACAAATGAGTAGCGGACGCTGCGCGACCAGAAAAGTAGCAAAGTGTAACCTTAAAAATCAAGTTGCCATTTGTGTTTTACCAATATTATTCGGCTTGATTTTCTGTAATATAGGGGGTCAGGCTGTAGTCCGTATCGTAATCATAGTACTAGTAGTAGAAAGTAGTAGAAGTGTTAGTGGTAGCAGTGGTAGTAGTCATAGTTGTAGCTGTACTAGAAATATTTATTTATAAACTGAAAACACATTTTTCCAGATGGCTCACAGGTCACATCACTGACAACGCTAATTAGGCTTGGACTACATGCAATCAATGTTCTCAAAGTAATTGATAAGAAGAGGTAAGCAGAAGTCACATCTTGCTTTGACAACTACAGCTGCGTTTCTCCCCAGTCCCCTGACCCTTAGATCTGACAAGTGCAAGGATGTGAGAGCTTTAAACCAGAGCAGGGACTGAGCACACATGATAAGATGAAAAGGCCGATAAAGCTTCAATAAACAGCAGATAGAGAAGAGAGAAAGAGATGTGATACCCTTTGCGCCCCCACAGATGACAAAACTGACACCTGCTTTTCAGTGAGTGAAGGTAGCACTATGAAAAACACACGGGCTAAATGTATAATAAGAAAACACGATACAAAAAAAAAAAAAAGAGGTAATTATTTGGTCTAACAATGAATTGTAAATAGGGCTTCAGCTAACTATATTTAGCTAATTGATTTATTTAGCAAATATTTGGATTTATTGGTTTTTGTTTTATTTCAAGTTTGAAAGGCAAAAGAATATAATAATATGATGTAGGATTATATTTTTTTTTTTTGTTGGTTGGTCACACAAAAACTTATCAAATTGATTTATCTAGCAATTATTCTTTCAATTTATCTCTTTAGTTTGGATTGTGAAAGGCTCTTGAATAAAAGGTTTTATTGAATTTGATCCAAATAAAGTGAAGCAGCTTGAGGCCACCCTGATTGAGAACAATAGAGTTTGTTTGTATTATTTTATTTATTTATATTTGTGATCAGAAACACACAATATTTACACATTTTCCTGGTCTTTTTTTGGAGTAATTACAGCTCCTTCATTCATTCATTTTGAACAATGTTTATAGTCCAGATAATAATTATTTGACTACTAAGTTAGTTGATTATTGCAGTATTTAAAATTACTTTATATATTAGATGCAGACAGGACACTATATTTTGACTATTTAAAGGCTAGGGTTTAGGGTTCAGGTTTAGGCTAGTAGTCACTATGGTTTAAGGTTAGAGCCAGTCTCCAGGAAAATGAATTAGAAAAGTTAATGTGAATGTCTCCAAAAAGCCTGGAAACCCAGTGTGTGTATAGTGTGTGTATGTTTTCTGTATTTTTGTGTGTCCACCCATCCTCACCTGTTTCTGAGGGAATAACAGATGGGGATTCACTCTAGTTCCACTATGAGGTCACATGGCTGACAACATGGAGGTAAATGTAAATTGTTTTGTACATGAGGTCAGGCAGACTAGGTGTAAGGGGCAGTGGTGAGTATGGGGGGAGTCATCGTGAAGAAAGTGTTCAATAAAGTTGTTTGTTTTGAATGGTGTTCACCGGCTTTAGCTGATTTACATGTCAGTGTGATAGTGAGGAGCATATGGTACCAAAGCAGGATGTTGTCTGTCAAAGAAATAAAGGCAAGGAAATGGGAAAGGTGATCGTCTCAATCTCCAATCAAGTTGTAAAACAAAACATGAAGGAATCACAACTATGGAGAGTAATATTTGCTGACTGTGTAGGGCTACGACTATCAATATTAAGAGTGCCTGTTTAATTGGATCATAAATGAAGAAGAATCAGGACACATTTTTTTCTATGCATTGAAAGCTACACATTTTTCTGAGCAGTGGTGTAGAGAAAGAAACCACAATAAACATGAACTTTTTTTACACTAAAAACGTATGCCTTAGGTGTATCAAGATTACCACTACAACAGTTGCATTTATTTAATAGAGGTATGTATTTTGTGGATAAGTAACATCTATCCACCACTGCTATCCTGCTACTCATACGCCAAGTATCAAATGTATGTTGCATTAGTTACAGTATGCCATCCCTCATCGCAGTTTTGTATCCTTATAGTTAGTGTGTATTGCCTCACACCACCAAAAGTAATAGCTGGTGTAGATTGTTTCTAGGTATAATGTGTACTTGTAGTAGTAGGTTGAATGCCTTTGTTTCGCCAGGCATTGGAGGAGATTAGCAGCAGATGGGGGCTCAAAATGACAGCAAACAAAGAGCCAATAGGAGAGGAGAGAAGCGAGGAGAGAGAATAAGCATAGGAGAGAGAGAGGACAGAGAGAGAAAGGAGAGCGGTAGAGAGAAGAGAGATGAGAGAGGAGAGAGAGAGAGAGAGGAGAGAGAGGAGAGACAGCGAGAGGAGACATGACGAGAGAGAGAGATGAGAGCTACGGAGAGAGTACTACTAGAGAGAGTGGAGTGATCTCGAAGAGAGAGCTGAGAGAGAGGATGAGATAAAGGAGGTAGCTAGTAGAGTTGAAGGCCTTTGTTTCGCCAGCATCCAGACAGCGCAGATCAGGGCTTCAACTGAGAGAGAGGAGAGAGAGAGGAGAGAAAGAAAAAAGAAAACAGGCTGGTTATAGCTCAATAAAATCACAAGAATCAGTAAGTTGAACATGTGAAAGTAAATGCAGCCAGAAAAATACATGTGTAAGATTGTCAACCTCAAATGCGCTCATACACATTTTCAAACTGGAGAAACAAACGATTAATCAAAATTATTCTGACTTATTGTATATGGTCAAAACAACATTTACGGTGCTGTGAAAAAGTATTTGCCCCCTTCCTAATTTCTTACTTTTTTGCATGTGTGTCACACTTAACCGTTTCAGATCAGAACAAATTTTAATACTAAATAAATATAACCAAAGTAAAAAATAAAATGCAGTTTTTCTATGATGATATTTAAGAGAAATATACTATCCAAACTACATGATCCTGTTTGAAAAGTAATTGCCCCTGTTGTTAAATTTCATAGCCACACCCAGGCCTGATTGCTACCAGACCTTTCAAACGAGAGATCACTTTAACAGAACCTGTCTGACAAGGTGAAGTAGGCCATATTGAACCCAAGATATCATGCCATGATCCAAAGAAATTCAGGAGCAGATAAGAAAGAAAAGTAATTGACATGTCTCAGTCTGCAAAAGGTTACAAAGCCATTTCTACATCTTTGGGACTACAGCAAACCACAGTGAGGGCCATTATCCACAAATGGAGAAAGCATGGTACAGTGGTGAACCTTCCCAGAAGTGGTCAGCCTACAAAAATTACCCCCAGGGCACAGCGATGACTGATCCAAGAAGTCACAAAGGAACCCAGAACAACATCTAAACAACTGCAGGCCTCACTTGCCTCAGTAAAGGTCTGTGTTCATGACTCAACCATAATAAAGAGACTAGGCAAAAATGGCAAGCATGGCAGAGTTCCAATGCAAAATCCAGAGGTGACAAATAAAACATAAAGGATCATCTCACTTTTGCCAAAAAAACATCTTGATTATCCTCAAAGCTTTTGGAATTTTTGTGGGGACTGATGAAACAAAAGTTGTTGTAAAGTTAAATCTGGTGTAAAATGAACACA
>JAIEZT010000009.1:6613264-6700764 GCA_019594935.1 Periophthalmus modestus
ATACAGTGTGTTAATTCTTCAGAAACCAGGAAATGCACTGTTTGTATGCTAGTTTTTGTTAGCTCTACCATGAATGGTAACATTGGCCTTTGGAGCATGTGCTTACAAACTTTCTATGAATAATTAGGATGCTTGGAATGCATTAGGAAAGTGAAAAATAACTTTGGACAGCTGCAAACAGGTTTTAAATAAACTACTCCTATTTTCCACTTTTTTAAGACTGTAAAAACCTTTAAAGTTATCTTCCATATCCTGACTTTTGACTTAACTTGAGTCCTATCACTTGGCATCCTAACCTGCATTCTGATCATTTCCATGTCCATAGTGTTTTATGTCTTTTTCCGTAGTGTCCTTGTGCGTTTGTTGACTGATGTTTCCTCTCAGCTCGTCAGGATGTAGAATGTGCACACGACCGCTGCCCCATAGGAAATTCTGTTTATTGAGAGCGGAAAGGCAGTGCTCCACTTGTGTTTGCATAGAGCGATCTCAAGTCTACTGTGGCTGATAAAGCCATCTGAATGTTTACCATATGCTGAGTTATGACTTCAGACTCTCTGTATCTCTCCACTATCCCTCCTCTGGCACATTCCGCATACAGGCCGTTATACCTGTCTAGTATTATAAAAGCATTTATTTCTGCTTCATAGGCTCGATTAGTTAGGAATTCACTGCAAGTGTCATTTATGTTTTGATTATGCATTAAAGTGGGACTAAACACCTAAGGTCCTCCCACAATGACATTTCAAATAGAAAGCAATGAGGTGGGAGGAGGGGTTTTGTAATCCAGAACCCCTTGCTTTAAGACACATTTAGTGTGTGCCGTGAGCCTCATGACACCAATGGACCACTTTATTCTGAGGACTGGACACATATTTTTTACCTTTACTTTGACAGCGTGCAGTGAATAATTATCTCAAAGATGTAGTTGGATCACACGGTCACATTGCGTGGATGCAACTCCTGAACTCATTTGTATTGCATTCTGCATTGCACCAGAGGTTTTCTGCAGTATGCTGTATGTTCTAAACCCCCTACAATTAAGGTAGCATGCCCAAAAATATTTACAGTAATTGAAAAATCTGTTAATCTTGATACCCCTAGTTAAAAGTATATGAAGAAAGAAGGAAAGGACAGGAAGGAATTTAAAGATTTTTATTAGGAAGTTGTGGAATTTCAAAGTAACAGTCAAGAAAATGCCAAATTTCAACTACAATTTTAAACAGGTTTCAGATTAAATAAAACCATGTAGTTTAGGATGTGAAGCAATTATTAGTTTAAAATTGTTAGAAGAAAGAAGGAAAGGAATTAATTTAAAGGTTTTTATTAAGAAGTGAAATCTCAGTTGAACAAGGCAGATATTGTGAAACTTCAGCAAATAGTTATTGTCAGTATTATTCTGTTACAAATGTAGTTGTAGGAGTTGCTGTGTTACAAGAGGCTCATTCAATGTACTGAATAATCTCAAAGTATTAGCAATGCCAACAAAGCCATTGTCACTATTGTGCTGTGTATCACCAAAGCAAACCTTTTGAATGGACCTAAAATAGCAACATTATAAGATTATTATATTGAAGTATTGCCCTGAACATTTAAATAGTTTATAGTATAATGGTAGATGGAATCTACATCTTGAGCTAGACCCGTGGTTCTCAAACACTTTTTCACCTCAAATACAATCTAAGGCTGTGTTCCAGAACATTGCCAAATCAAGTCCACATCAGGACTAAACTGATCCCCAACCACGAGTAAACCAGAGACTGTACTTCAAGAAAAAATTTGGCCTTATGAGTACCACTAGATCTAAACAAAATCTAAAACAGTTTGCTATAATAGTTCTAAAACAAAGGAGGACAAAAATATTGCTCAAATTGACTCTAAGGGTGGGTTGAGTCCTGCTATAAACCCAGTTTAGTCCTGATGGTGAGACCTGCTTTGGTCCTGTTCTAGTCCTGGTTTATGGTGCATTCCAGTCATCCTCAGAGGGCGGATTTCTGAAATCTAGATTTGTAAATGATGACTGGAACGCGCCACGATCTCGAAATTTCTACTCAGAAAATCAGAGAACATTTCAGAGTCCAAGTCAGAAAATCCAACATGGCGGTGCCCTGTATTTGGAGTTTGACATCCAACTGTACAAATAATGATGGTATTTGGGTTATTTTCCCTTTAGTTGCTACCTGCTTCTGCACAGTGGTTGAGCCTCTACAGTTGTAAATACATGCTTGGTTATGCTAATGGTGCTAGCGTGTACACGTCAGCAACATTTGGTTGATTTGAGGCATCCGATGTTGAACTCAGAGATTATGTTATTCTGAGATCCGAGTTCCGATCTCCAAGGGCAACTGGGATGCAGCATTAATCCTGGTCTAGTCCAGGTTAAGTTCCAGATTTAGTCCTAGTTAAGGACTAATGTTGATGTTGGAGTGTGAATGCACCACATCATAATATTTGGCCTTCCAAGTACTACCAGATCTAACAAGTCTAAACCAGAATTATTCCACATCTAAACTAGGGCTAAATTAGATCTGCATGCTTGTTGTAATAGTTATAAACAAGTTCTAAGCCATAGAAAATTGACTCTAAATTTAGCAAATATTTCAATGTACCACAGTTTGAGAACCACTGGTCTAGAGAGAGTTCCAATCGGAGCTGCTTACCATTTCTCGGGGCAGGAACATGTCTTCTTGCCTTAGGACCACAAGGCTGACGCTCTCTCCCTGACGAGTGCTGCGGAGCATAGTGACCAGCTCCTCCTGACCCACGCCTGTGATGTCAACTCCGTTTCACCTACAACAGCAAAATATGTTATCATTATTAAAGAATAATGGATGATAATCTTGTAGTTGTATGAGATTGGTCATAATGACATTTAGTGTATGTAGGAATCTTATAAAATAATTTAGCACCATTTAGTGGTTTTAAGTAGTTTTAACACCTTAATTAAGAATGACACAAGCTTAGTAACAATTCCATTAAGGAGCTGAGGGCTAAGAGTTAGGTGTACAGTGTTAATTAAGTAGTTATTAGGCCTGAATCATTCTTACTAGTATTTGTTATGAATGAAGTCTTTCTTCGTGCTTTTAGTTAAAATTAAGGAGTAGTTATTATAAAATACTACTACATATTGGATACATATTACCAGTTCCTGCCTGAAGTATTTGCAAATGAAACATTGATTTATTGTTGATTTCATTTCACATAACGGCAAGTTATTTAGGTTAATCTTTTAATTTGTCAATCCAATTATCCAATCAGAAAACATAATCTGCTTACTTAGGGTTACCAGATTCAATAGCTATATATATATATATATATATATATATATATATATATATATATATATATATATATATATATATATATATATATATATATATATATATATATATATATATATATATATATATATATATATATATATATATATATATTTTTTTTTTTTTTTTTTTTTTTTTTTTTTTTTTTTTAAGTTTAAGGTATAATTTATTGTCCCCACAGGGAAATTTGTCCTATCCTTCATGACACTGGGGCATCTCCTCAGGAGCAGTGGGGACCCATCTCCATTATCTTGTTGCTAGGCTTGGTCAGGACCACCTTCGCCTATCAAATCAAAATATCATATATTTTCAATGGGGAAAGGCCTCACAAAATCCTTCAAATCAGGAAGGAATTATTTCCTGCAACACATAAATACGGTATATAATGGCATCCCAAGTTAAGGATGGCATTATTTCTTTTAATTAGTAGGAGGCTAGGAGCATATGCTAGGAAGACATTTAAGTGGTTAAAAATAAAAATAAAATACACAACTCACATCTACATAACTTAAAACCATCTCATTGAGTACATGTGGAACACTGTGCAATGCATAAACAGCAGTTGTAAAATTCTAGCAATCTGTCTTCTATTTTGAAAACCCACCTTTTTCCTCATGGTAGGAGACACTGACAAGTAGCATTTATTGAGCACTGAAATGTTGGCAGCACAATAGTGATACAGAGGCTGCTGGGCTTAAGACTGCTCCAGGCTCTGAGTACTGGAGAGAGCGCTACTGTCAAGATGTGATTTTGAATCCAACAAACAATAGAAGTGCATACAACATCCATGGATTTGGGGTGGAAAAGGTTTCACATTTTCTTTTGTGTAAACATTTGAAAGACATTGGAAGGTTTACTGTTGTCAATCTAGGCACATAGTTTTTTCATGTTTAAACTAGTAATCTTTGCCTTCTTGGTTAAGCCTCAAGCAAACCTAAAATTTTAAATAATGTAAACCTGGTTTTCGCTAAATATAAAATATCACAAGGGTTTCAACATAGTATGATGGACAAGTTAACTGCTGCCTGTTAAAATAATAATTGTATCATCAAAACATTGACTTTTTTTAGTTCTTCAAATTGAAAATTGCATTACCATAGTACCATATCATTAAATATATTTGATTTGGTTTGAGCAGCATTTAAGGGTCAAATTAGACAAAACCATTTGGTAATATTGGTGGCCCAGTGTGATTATAAATAATTATTCAATAATAAGTCACTTCAGTTACACATTAATCACTAACAAAGTGATAATTGGTATGTTAGTTAGTGGTTATTGTGCTATTAGTATTAGCATTAATAATAGACTGTATATATAAATGGACGCACGTTTCAGATGGGAAGCAATCATGGGCACACTTCTGGCTCCAAACCATTTTACATTGAAAAATTGTCACTCCTCTGTCTGTAGCTGCTGCAGTGAGCCTCGCCATTTTGGGGGCATTGTCCTTGAACCAAGATATAAACATTAATAACATATAAATCACGTGCTTTCTTTCCCTGAGGTCACTCCCGCCAACATTATCAACTCTGTCTATCAAACCTGATGCTAAGTGCCCTGCTAAAGCGGTGAGGGCAGGGAGGGGCGTTACCTTCAACAGCCTAGCTCCGGATTGGCTCTTTGGTTGCTATGATAGTAGTGGTTGGAATTCCAAATGTGGAACTCGACTGCAAATTTACCCCTGCAACTGCTAGCCTTGATGAGCTTCATTTGACTGGAGCCTTGTACAAAAACATCTACCGCTAATAGTCAGAGTAGGTTCATTAGGTCTTCTGGAAGTAAAAGTATAATTTATATAGTGTTTCCATTATATTGGCAGGGGATTATAATACAATCTATAATTAATGCTTAGTAGCACTTTGTGAGCAAAACAAAATGCAAACCAAATCTAGCAGTTCAGATAAAGCTATTGGCATCATTTGTTTCACATATATTAGTTGAACATGGGTTAGGCTCATGGATGGTTAGGCTGTGTAAAGCTGTGAGTAAGTAGAGGTACTGTTTGCTCCTGTGTGACAGTTGTACTGATTTTGTCTGCCTGTTTTAATTCAGAAGTACAACACAGATATCTGTGGCCTATTAGAATTCATAACAGCAAATGATAAGGCTTGAATGTACAATTACACAGTCTATAAGCTCGCTTAATTAAAAGGCCCAGATTTCCTGAAATATAATTATAAGTTGTTTTACAGCCACTTAATTGTTAAGATTTAAAAATAACAATGAAATAATATTGCCAATAAATATACATTTATATAATCCATCGGTATATAGATAATGTGTAAGCATGTGATCACCAAACCCCCCCTGCCAAACCAGTAAACCTAGGAGAAAGACTGCTATATTTTAGTAAATTATAATCTATAGTTAATAAACCAATAATACATAGATGAATATATAGATAATAATGGTCAGTAATGGTTGTGCATTACTGTTGCATTATTAATTCACTCCACATTCTCACGAAGCTGCAGCGGCCATGGGACAAACTAACGTACCTCCAAGATGCGGTCTCCAGACTGCAGGCGTCCATCTTTGACGGCCGCTCCACGAGGCAGAATGTTTTTGACCAGAATTGGCCCGGGACCATGGACTGAAGAATCTCTGGTCACCACAGTGAAACCAAGACCCTCAGAACCTACAAAACAACAAATACCACACACACACACACGCACATATATAAGTCACATCTGAGTATAAGTCGCACCCCGGGCCAAACTATGAAAAAAAATGCGACTTATAGTCCAGAAAATACGGTACTTAATTTTGTTTTTTAAGTAAAAGTACAGATACTGGAGCAAAAAATAAGTAAACGCATTACATGAAAAAACTAAAGTAAAAGTAAGTACCCATTTGAAAATGTACTTAAGAGTAAAAGTAAAACTATTTTGCGCAGACTTTGAGATCTAATAAAGCTTTAAATGTAGTGATTTTGATAAAGATTTGTGCAGGATTTTGCTTAAAAAAGAAAAGACAGATTTTTAAAATCTTTTTTGTATATTGTCTTTGTTCAAACTTTAAAATGACTGGAACTTCAAAATGTGTTAAATATAAACCCCTCAGCATTTTCGGCAGGTTTCTAACAATAATAAAAAATACTTTTACTTTTCAGTCCAGTTAAAAAAAGTAGTGGAGTAGAAAGCACAGATACCTGCTTTCAAATGTAATGAAGTAAAAGTAAAAAGTATCCAATTTAAAATATACTGAAGTACGCAGTTTAGATATCTGTACTTTACTTAAGTACAGTCCTTTAGTACTTACTAAGTACTTATGCACTTACTCGGTTATGTTCCACCACTGATTTTAACGCTGCACATTCTGGTGTTTAGTGAGTTAATATAATGTAACACACTGCTCCTCATTGTTTAACCCTTACTTAGTCATTGGGTACATTTACAGGACCATTAAAAAACATGACTTGAATAATCAAATAACCCATTTATTTATTTATTTATTTTATCAGAAATCTGATCAAACAATCTGGTCAAACAACACCTGGTGACATATATCTGTTGATCACAAGATTTTTAGATGCCAAAGTAAATTTTCAATCTTTATTATTTTCTCCTTCTTCTTGCTTCATTGCCCCATTAGTTTGTCATTTTTGCATAATTTTCCCTGCCAAAACCTGCACAGGTGTGAAGATTACTCACGTCATTGTTTACATGACATTTCAGTAATCTGATAACTCCAGAAATCAGATAAGGATCAGATTTTTGGTGCGTATGTAGACATAGACACTGTTTGTCCTATCTGTTATTTAGTTTTTGTTTTTATATTCAATCCCTCCCCCTCCAATTCAGCCTGGGGTTTATCCTGTTAACAAATACTACAATTTGCACTACCAATAATCTATAAAAAGCCAAATACTTTCCTGCTGTAAAAGTTCAAGATCCACTGCTGTAGGTAATACAAGTCAACATCAAAAATGTATAAAGCCATCTGAGGACTGTTAACTTTGTTCTTTCCTGTAGAGACAGAGGGTTAAAAGCTAAACCTGGAGGAGATTGTGTGTTCCTGTTGCTTAAAGCCCTTTAGCTATAGCTTGTGGCGATATTTTCTAGTGTGACGAGTTCAGCCGTGGGGCAAAAACTGGCATGAAAAAAAAATAAAAAAAAATAAAAAATGAACTGAAGCAACCAAGTGTGAATGAAGACTGAATGTACTGGAAAAAGCCTAGATTAAAACGGTAAAACCCATAAGAGTGTAAGTGTGTGGATGGCTTATAAACATACATGTATGCACAAAATGACCACACAAGCATATAGTGCGATATAGTGGTGCAATGGAGAGTACAGTGCTGCTTTATAGACCTCATTTAGTCTGGTCTCTTTAGCACTGCAGAGTCAGCACTTTGGCTAGCTATGAATTCATATCAGCAAAAATGAACAGATCAATAAAGACTTAATAGACCCTGAAGAGAGGGAATCAGGAAGATGGAGGGAAGCGGAAAGGGTGGGAAGGACAGTGGGCCAAAGAATGACAAAAAAAGAGATGTTACAGAGGACAATAGAATGGATACAGGCTAGGGACAACAGGTTTAATATAGACTTTATTTGACTACATATTTCTACTATATTCAAGGGTTTTGGTGTTTATAATGATATTTTTTGAGGGCTTGCCCATTCAAAGAGATATAATATTTTGTTTTAAAATGCTATGACAACATTGCTAGATTCTGAAATCTCTCTCTCTCTCTCTCTTACTCTCTCTCTCTCTCTCTCCCTCTCCTCTCTCTCTCCTCTCTCTCTCTCCTCTCTCTCTCCTCTCTCCCTCTCTCTCCTCTCTCTCTCTCCCTCTCTCCCTCTCTCTCCTCTCCTCTCTCTCTCTCTCCTCTCTCTCTCTCTCTCTCGATCTCTCTCTCTCTCTCTCTCTTCTCTCTCTCTCTCTCTCTCTCTCTCTCTCTCTCTCTCTCTTCTCTCTATATATATATATATATATATATATATATATATATATATATATATATATATATATATATATATATATATATACATACATCTATCCACAGATTGTTTGAGACTATGGTGGCTTTATTGGTGATCACTATTTGAATGTAATTTTAAAACAATTTCAACAAAAATGTAAAAAATAATAATAATAATAAATAAAAAAAAAAAAAAAAGCTTTTTTTAGACTATAGGGCATCATAGCATCTTTATTATTGTAAGACACTGTATATATGAGGGCTGAAAATTAATGGACAGATATATTGTTTTTACTACCAAAATTACACCGGTCATGCCACAATATAATATAAGTTCTGATTTGGACGTACATGTAAAAATTGTCTATTACATATATGGTTAATGTTCAAGCAATGTAATGCAATAAGTCTCTGACTTTTAAAGTATATTCTGCTTGCAAGCTTCACAATATTTCTGTAGCCACAGCTACCCTGGGGCAAACTGACAAGAGATATGGCTACCATGCTCATATCATCCCAATTACTCTTACTCCCGTTGGAAAAATGTAGTCCTGGTTTAGATGCACTTATTATTGTTTTGTGCAGAGTGAGTCCTACAGCTCTGTAAGTATATTTCATCTTTGTGTGAAATTGTAAATCGTATACTTTTTCAAAATTAAAAACCAAAATTCTGTAGAGACATATTTTGGTGCTGTGTTCTACTTGGTTATGTATTTCAATTACATTTCACAAAGGACCTTCGGGATACACATTTATGATTTGAACACAGTTTGCAATGAACAATAATATCAGATTCACAATTGAACAAATGAAGCTTGCCAACATGACATCAGACTTTATTACGCCTCTGATGGGAATGAGTCACCAGGCTGCAATTCAAACTATGATTCGAAATTAATTGCAAATCATAAGAGCTGTATTCTTTTATTCCTCTTGCACTAATTAGACATTCTGTAGCAAAGTCTAGACAGATGCGTTTAATTTTATGCCATTGTTGACTCTTGTGGTTGAGAATGGCGATTACCTTTCTTCAAATCGATCCTCAGTCGTCTCCCTCCGCGTTTACCGGACACAAGACTAGACAAGCCTGGGCTTTTCCTGGAGTGGGGGCTCTGACTTCTGCTCCTTGGGGCCTGTGTGGAGAATGATAGTGTTAAAATGTTTGGAGGTGGTCTATTTCTTCTTTTTGTTATTCACAATAGCAACAGTTAGAGTTACAATTCTTGATCATTCCAAAACGCGTTGATATTCATGGGTTTCAACTTATTATATGCAAAATGTTGAGGGCTATTCCATCCATTTAAAATATAAATTTAAATTTGATATACATAACTGGACTGCAAGGAAAAAAATGTTATAAAAAAAATTACATGGTAAGCGAGCAGGTAATTGAAATAGATTTAGTTTGTAAACCTACATGCTTCAATTACATAATCTAAGAGGTAGATAGGTTTCCTGTTTCTTCCTATTACAGGAAACATTTTAGGGACTTTTCATCATTCAAAAGATAGGGCATTTTGTTTTAAATTGTTAGTTACTACAGCAACGGTTCTAGTTTTTCGTCATTCTGAAACTCATTAATACATAAGTATCAGTAAAATAAGGAAATTGGGACTAGACTAGGACTAAACCCGGGTTAGACCAAATAGTAAAATAGGGAAATTGGGACTAGACTAGGACTAAACCAGGACTAGACCAAACCAAGTAAAGATCAGGACTATAGTGAGCTCAAACCAGGACACATGTGAACGCACCCCAAAGGCAATGTTGTTATTTAAACCAATGCACTTTTGTCCAAAGTAAATTGTATTTTTTTTTTTTTTTTTTCCATATTGATTACTCAAGGTTGTCAGTAGAAGCATATTGAATTGAGGTGTATGGTATTGAGGGTTTTCAGCTTCCTGTTTATAGGTCACATTTTGATATGTATATATATACACATTTATTGCGAAACCCATTAATAGCCATATAGCCATATCAGTGAAAGTAAGTTTATGCGTTCTCTTTTTGCAACTTTCTGCACTGGCTATAGAAAAATAGAATAAAGATAGTACTTTGTATTGAGAACCAAGTTTCTTATTATTTTACTCATAATATCTTTGTATGCAAATGACCAGCTGTGACTGAGCAAGACCTTTTTTGAAAAAAAATTACATTTGTTTAGTTATATTGCTTGGATTTACACAGAAATATCAGGTTTAAAAATATGAGTCCCTAAATCCTGTCTTGACATCCACAGTCCATTTACTCTTCTCGTGTGTGACTTTGGCGACCAGAAAAACTCACGATAATCACTTGTTGCTTAGTAACTGTTTGCCTTCGCCAGCTGTTTCACATCGCCATGGAGACGTGACGATAAAATTACACGTCTTTTCACAGTAAAAAAAAAAAGATTTAAGAGTGAAAAACACATGAAATAATATGAACTTTGCCAATCCAGGGAGAGTTTAATATTAAAAGCAGGTTTAAAGTCTCAAAGGAAAAGAAGGCTATGAGCAGAAAGGATTAGGAATTAAAAATAGTTCATTACTTCCCAGTTTAATCAAATTTATTCACTGTGTAATCGAACAAATTCATCGAGGGATTAGGATTTTCATTATAAAGTACCTGGAAAAGTCATACTCTTAAGCCACGCTCTTAAGGCTCTGGGCTGGGAGCCAGATAAGGACATGAGAGATTTTATATGGGTTGCAGAATAAATGATCAAAAAGGTATTATTCAAGTCCATATGTAATATGCTTGTATGGTATATAGATAATCAGTTTTTAGAGATTAGTAGAATATAATCACTAAAGATGGAAGATGGGAAATTGTCAATATCGTTAAATGTATGAGAACATTTGGGGTATGGGGAAGCAGTGAGTGAGCAATGTTTTTAATACATTTTTTATCTGAAGTATATTTGTATACAATAATGAAATTGATTTTTTTTTTTTTTTTAAATGCAGGTACTATAAAAGCAATAGTAGAAACATTAGGAAAAATTGCTTTTGTTTTGTAAAATGTAGATCACAAAAAAAAAAAAAAAAAAAAAAAAATCTCGTTTAGTCCTGCTTTAGACTTGGTTTGGTGTAGTTCTAAGCCTGATTTAGTGTTGGTCCAGTCCAGGTTTAGTTCTGTTCTGTTCCAATTTTAATGTGGTGTTTGTACATGTGTGAATGCAGCCTAAGAATTGACCTGCATTATTCCTTTTTAGGTCCCGGTTTAGTCCTTATTTAGCCCTCATTTAAACCTGACTGAGACATTATCCGGTGTTACTTGTAACGTTTGATATAGTCAAATCAGTCTTACACGGGCTGGAGCTTCCACTGGCACAGCGTCTTCTGGTATCCTCATGGCTGTACTGTCTTGGGGTCTGAATACTGGTTTGGCCTTGACAGGAGGAGGGGGGTCTTTGGATTTAGGTACTCGAGGACTGCCCTCTGAACCTGTGGTACTGTTGAAGAGATGTCCAATCAGACTCTTCTCATATCGCTCTCTGTTGGAGGCTGATACCACCTCCAGACGGACAGTAGTAGAATGCATGGCCTGCCGAAATATCTCCTGGGGCCCTGGATAAGGAAAAAAAAAAAAAAAGAAAAAAAAAAATACATGAAAATATATATGAATGTAATGTCAGTAAGGATATTTAGACAGCACTATAGATTTCCAGAAATACCATACATTCACTAAGCCATGTTCATTTATTAATTTAATATTGCCATAGAGGGTAACATTAAAATTTAAGGCTAGACACATGGTACATACAGCATTAATATTGTAAAACATCTATACAGGTATTCAGTTCAATAAAATTTTATTTACCATATTTTCCAGACTATATGTTGCTCTCTGAAGTTTAAGTCGCACAAGCAAAAATATGTGTAATAATGAAGAAAAAGTCGCACTGGGACTATAAGTTGCATTTTTTGGGATTTTTTTTTGGTACAAAATCCGAGATTAAGAACAGACATTTCATCTTTAAATGCAAGTTATAATAATATCAATAAAATAGAGAACAACAGGCTGAATAGCAGTACGCTAACGCAGCATTTATATTTATTCAGCTACATGAAGCATAGCCAGCAAACTGAATACCTGGCTGGTATGTAAACATAAGATATTAACAGTTAATCAGATACACTAGGCTAGAGAGACACAAGAGTTCTTTTCACTGATGTTTACTGTGAACTTACTTCATCACAGTTCACACCAGAGAATTAGCAAACATAAAATATAACATAAGCACTGGCTCATGTTACATATACACACAAAATTGCATATGAACACATGGAAAATATACATACCACTTTAGCCTGCTAGTAAACAACCGGTGAACCGAAAACTTTATATTTTACTTTTCAATTGTTTCTTAAACAGGAAGTAGTTTTTGTGACCTTTAACTAGACTTATGATAAACTAATCATTTACAATATTGTTCTAAATGGAAAATTATCACCTTTATGGTCTTATAAATTAATGGGAAATAAATAAGGGGGAATTAAATATGAAGAAAATTAGTCAAGTAAATTTTCTTACAGGTATTACAAACACACAAGCACCATCTATTGGCCAAACAAGTGAACTGTAACATATAATGTATAATCAACCATTGCATAACACATATTTATTCAACTATATGAAGCATAGACAACGAATTGAAAAGTCTGGTATGTTTACGTAAGATATGAACAGTTAATCAGATGACTAAAGCATAAAAAACAAGTTTACTCTCGACCTAACTCAAAATCACAAAATCCATTGAATTCTTCTTCCTCTGTGTTACTTCTGAATAACTCCCTGGTCTGGAAGTAGATGAAGTGCCACTCCGGAAGTAGTTGAAGCGCCGCTTCCATGTGGCTGCCATACTGGTACACAAGCCTAGAGTGCCTTCGTGCAGGTGTCAGTGTGACAATAATGAAGATGTGAAATTCTACTACTTAATGATAATAATACTTAATACTTAATAATTTCACATATAAGTCGCACCCTTGGATAAACTATGATAAAAGGGTAGAAGAGTGCGGAAAATACAGTATATAGCACATTTAAATACAACTTCAGCTGCCCTAAGTGCTTCACATAAAAAGTCTACAAAAACAAGTATAATTGATATAAAATAAATTGTTGAGTGTTTGTACTCTGATCCAAATGTTCAAATCCCACCCTCGATAAAAACATCATTATCATCATCATTAAACGGTCAGATCCAATGATGCACAGGATGTTGGTGCAATTCCAGCTCCCACAGACTGTTGCTGTTGTTGTGTCCTTAGGCAAGACACTTAATCCACCTTGCCACCAGTGTCTGTGTACACAGGTGTATGAATGTGTGTGTGAATGGGTGAGTGGTTCCTTGATATAAAGTGCTTTGAGTGCCTTGAAGGTGGAAAAGTGCTATATAAAAATGTGACCATTTACCATCTACAGGTTTGCAGATATTACTAAAAGAAAACTATTTAATCCAATTTTACACGAGCAGTAGTACAGTAGATCCATGCCTATTGCCACTACAGCACACAGATGCTGTGTCCTTGAGCAAGACACTTAAACTGCCTCCCTTTCGAGTGTGTTTTTGTTTTTTTTTGTTTTTTTATTATTATACATTTCTATGACATAGCTTAAAAATGTATGTATCTATATTTACGAGGATTGAACCAATCAACTAGAAAATACTGGTCAACTTGAAAGCAACAGATTACATTTAAATATACAACACATATTAACCATTACCCCTTAAAAGTACTGAATTCATGATTTTGAAAACTCAAAATAATTTGAATTATTTATCATTATTAACAGCCCTTTTAACAGCCAATCATAACAGCCAGTTCTTACAACTGACCATATACAATATCGGGGTGCGGTAACTACAGTACCATCATATAGCTTCCAACCCTAATAATATCCATTTATTTTAATTACCTGTCTTCATTAGTTGCTCAAATGTATAACAAAAGCTGCATTGTTAATAACTACTATGAAGTGCAGAAATACAGTCTATGAGAAGGCAGACACACACCTGCACAGTCGGCCATTGGACTCCTATGGTCAATAAAAGAGATCATTTTGCAGATAATCATAATTATGAGATTATGCTAAGTATGTTAGAGGAAGCAGTGTGTCAGGAGCTATCGGCATAAACCATTACTCACTTCAGAAATCCAAGAGAGACAATCTGGTTTATTCACTGTTATTGGATTAAAGCCTCATTGTATCCCTCCTAGATTATTATTGGACTCATAATGACCATAATGTGTCCGTAACAAGAGATTAAGTCCACAATATCATATGTATAAAGCATTCATATTGTAATTATAAAGCATTCATGTGGTTATTTATGGAATATTAGACTGAAAAACATATGTAACAGTAATACATATACCAAAATGCATTAACATGAGTTATTAAATAGCCTTTTAGAAGTTCCATAATTTAGGTGAGATTGCAGCTCAGCTTTCATGGTATGTCTGTGAAATAAAATTAAATTGAAATTGTCAAAATAATATATGTGCCATCAACTCCAGAGTCCTGATCTGTCTTTGTATGTGGGCTTTGCGTTGCCACACCCGTTGAGCTGAATCAGGGTAATATCTAGAGAAGAGTTGTGTGGCATTTTGTGAAAATGGCGTCAGACAGTGAAGCAAAGGCTGGACCCCCAATAGGCAGCCAATCAGCTCCTTCTCAGATCATTTTATAGCGATGCACATGACTGTTCCTCACAAGTTTTGCGTTTGATAAATTGCTTTGGAATAGAAGAAGTGTACTATATGGGGAAAAAAAACACATGAAAAGTATAATGCCACATAAACCATGTGAGTCCTGACCATAGACTATATATAAATGGACAGAGCCAACCCGCTAGCCAAAACTGTCACCCCCTCTCCCCATAAATGTTGCCGTCAGGCTTGTCAGTTTGGTCTTAAAATGTTTGTATTAACCCACTCTACATGATACTTGTTTTGTTTTTTTTTATTTTGCTAGTGTGTCTGTAAATCAATATATGAACATGAATAACAAACAAATCAGGTGCCCTTCTTTCCATGAGGTCGCTCACGCTAGAGTAGCAAGAGGCTTGATTGACAGTGCCGTTAAGCACCCAATCCCTTCTAAACCAGCGGTGCAGGTGGGAAGGTGCATTACCTTCCTCAGCCTCGCTCTGGATTGGCTCTTTGGTTGCTATGATACTCGCGTTCAGCATTTCAAATATGGAACTTGGCTAGCCCTGATGAGGTTCATTGGCTGGAGCCGAATGCTATGACACGCTTCTGGAGTCCACTTTTTTTTTATACAGTCTATGGTTATGACCCACTATAGCCCTTTTTAAAATATTTTCCTTCCCTGATTTACATATTGAACCCATTGCTCTGGCAGGACAGTCTCATAAATGCCTGTATCACACCTTGTTGAATGATACTTGTGCTGGGCTCATTGTACTAAAGCTACAATGCGGAACAATAACATTAGATGGAGGGGCAGATTGGTGTCGTCCAGGGGCCATTGTGTAAAGATGATATCATTATGGCCTCTCTCAGCGTGTGCCGCGCTTGTGTAAAAGAGATATCCTAATCAAACAGGCTCCTTCAGTAAAGCTGCCAACAGGGAACAATGGAGCTGTGTATGTGTGCTACTGTGTGGACACAAAGAGGACGACCAATGGCCTACTTGAAGAGAGGTGGGTACATCTGTGTTATTCAGAGGGGAAAAAAACAAAGCTGAATAGTTATTGAATATATTTGTGGATTATTCAACATACAGCAATATAGAAGGATCAGTCAAATAAAGGATAAATTGCAAGATAGATGCAACAGAAGCTAGCGGGGACAGTTAGGCTATTGTGCATATTTTCCCCATCCCAGTCATTTTGATTTGTCAATACTTAAAAAAGATAATCTACAGCATGTCTTTTATTCAGTTGCGAGACTTTAATCTGATTGGATCTGAATTTATCACAGTAAAGTACATGTTTTAAAACAGAAAAAACACCTTTGAAAATTGAGTTTCTTTTTATGATAGACCATATATTTCTAAGCTGTTCAGACTCGACTGTGCACATATGGCCAATAACAAGCCTACAGTAAAAAAATAACTAATTAAAAAAGCTTGCAGTTACACAGTCTGTGCAGGCTGACCATGGCAAAAGTGAGGATTTCAGAAGGAAATTTCAAAGAAGAAATTGACTTTATGAACCATGCTCCTTCGAACGATACATAACTGCATCAGTAGGTCGTGCTCATGGTAATTGCCCAAATTCTACATCAACACGTCTTTGTATTTTGAATAGGATACACACCCTACCATCTTTTCTGAAATCTATGTCCATTTTTTTTACGGGTGGGTATAGGGCGAAGTAGTACACTGTATGTCTTGTTTGTCTTGTATGTCCCTGGTTTAACTTTCAAGTTTGTCTGAAACTCTTTAAAACCCTGTGTATATTTTCATGTACCAAACTAAATATGAAAGAAACCAAAACCATAATTTACCAATGCATAGACTGTCCCATATGTAAAGTACAGAACATACAGAAAGTACAGAAATGTCCCTTATGTTACATGCATCTACACAAAGGAGAATCCACCTGTGTTTATGAACAATGGAATGAATCCCCCGCAGCAATAATCCACTTACCTACAGCACAGCATCAAACTCTGCTTGTCTAATCTCATTACCACACTCTAAACCGGACACGGATTATGGCAATGAATTAAAAAGATGTTGCCATTGTAATCAAAAGCATCTACATCATTGATTTTTACAGTGACTAACATTTCCACAGGTGTGGGTTTCGTCATTTCAGTGCACTGGTGAATATCCCAATTCCCATAATACTTCTTACGAGTATTAATAAAAGGATAGGGACAATTTTTGGGTAGACGCGTTTAGGGGAAGATTTATGTGAATGAACAAAACTATCCTCTGAGAAATCAAGGCTGGATCCAGATGAATTGGGTATTCTCAAAACATCTGTCTCTTTAGTTGTGAAGGTGGTAGTACAAAAAAGACAAATAGGAAACTTCAAAAACTAAGAAAGGACAAATATACAGTGCAGAGAGAATGGAAGTTTATGTTCAGGGTTTAATGCTGTAACAATTATATGGGAGGGAGTGTGCCATGTGCTAGTCTTAATGTTAATGCTTTGCCTGGAATGTTCCACAGTATGACATTTAACATATCCATCTGAGCAACAAAAACTCCTATAATTAAAAAGAAAAATGCAAGATAGATGAGTTGAATGCCATACAGTGGAACATTCCTGGCAATGCAATAACATCTATATGGAGACAAGCGGTTGGGAGTGCACCTTAAAAGCCATCTAAAAAAAGGGTGTGGCTGTACAGAAATGTTTTTTTTCTTTTATCTTCATTTTTCCTCTCCGCCAAGATTTTAGTTTTCCAACCTAATTAGAAAGGAATTTTAATGACTAAAATTATCAATGCATGAGCGATGGAACAATGATTTTTGGGGGTTAATATTTAGCCTGGGTACATTTTCTTTGTAGTAGTGGGGGGACTTGTCATTTTTTGTACTTTTCTGAAGATTTGAGCTGTAGAAGGTTGGTCATAAGTAACTATACAGCTGTTGTGTTCATTAAAAATACTGTACATATAGAATATTGTGACATTCCTAGTCTTTGGACCCATCGTGCAAATACCCATGAGCCATGACCAAAAGCTATTCCTCACATTACTAGACTATAACCATCTAATTAAAGCTACATTGCTAACAGACTAACAAAACAAAGGAACTAACACAACAGAAACGTAGAAACCTTTACCTTTAAAAGACGTGCTAGTCATCTGAAAAAGACCGTGTATTTTGATGTATTCTATACTATTGAAATTTAAAACACAGCAGCTGGTATTTAACGTACAAAGGAATGACATTTTAAAAGGTCAAATATAGCATAAGAGCTTAAAGGGGGAAAATGCAGCTAATTAAATATTGCTAAAATGATGTACCATAAATTGTCTGAATCGGTCACAATAAAAAACCAAGGGCAACCCAAGGAAGGACAGGATAATAAAAGGGTTGTACTATATGCTAGCTCTGTCTATGCCAAAGGAGAGGTTTAAATCATGTCAGATGTAATTTCTCACTAGTATGGGGCCTAATGGTGACTAAAGCAGAGGTGGTACTCACTGGCTGAATGACTTGTCCATGAGGTCGGTGGTATTGATCTTGACGATGCATTCATCCTCCACGAAAAGTCCCTCCTTTCTGCTCCGACTGTCCTCTTCAATGCCGCGGATGAACAAACCCAGAGGCCTGAAGGCGTGCAGAAAATGTTAGTGTATATGGTAGGGTTTTCCAATTATTACTTGATTTGGTGGAATAGTACCTGTAAATGTTTATCATGGTTTTATATCAGTAAAGTGGCAGACCATGGGGAAAAAAATTTGAGAAGGCTGCATTCACACTTCAGGTCAAATCTGATTTTTTGCCCAAACGTAACCTGGATCTGATTTTTTTCATGTCAGTAAGAACAGACCAAATCAGATTTTTTCAAATGCAACCCAGAACACTCATATGTGGAAATAACTCAGATCCAAATCTGATCTGACTGCAGTGTGAACACATTTATCTGACTTTTACAGCTCTTGCTAGGGTGCTATAATTTTTTTACTAGAAAAAACAAAAATAAAATACAACAATGTATTTTTTTTTACAGTCTGTTTTTTCAAAAAGTTGTAGACCCCAACACACAATATTTCTTAGTAATGTAAATTCTAAATATTTAAATTTGGACAACTTTAAATTGTGTAAATGAACGTCAAATAATCTTTTGTATTTTCCTTCTATGTTTAGTCCTGTTTCTGACAGACACAGACAAAAGAATAGCTTCAGAAGTGTTCCCTTCGTTCAAAGGTGAAAGGTCAATGTAACCAGACTGACTGTAGCTGCAGCAGAGGAAAAGGGTGGAGGACACTATGGATATGGGACCCACAGAGGAATGTAGAGACATGATGAGAGGGTCAGGTAAAGCATGAGAACAACCATAAAAATATATCCTGCTCTGTTCAAGCAATTTCCCATACACTTTTGACTATTCAACGCCCAAAGACAAAATTGTATCAATCTGTCAGAACACACCACATAATACATCAGAAAATATTTGCTCCACATTAACAGTAAAATGAGTATAGATTAAGACTCCTGTGATAAACCAGGAATTGACCTAGTGCACAGATTCTACATTGGAAAAAAGAAGATCAATCTAATGTATCATTTAAAAATTTAAACATCACTTTTTTTAGACAAAACATAGACATAAAAATAAAGCATGTTGTTTTTTTTGTGTTTAATTTTGGCTATAATGTTCCACACTATGGGATAAAATGTGTTTCCATAGACAATAGCCATAGACAATCTTCAGAAATATGGTTTTTTAACTTTAACTGTTTCCAAGAAATCATGCAAGTGACATGCTGAAAGTTACGTAGTGTTGCTTTACTTTTAATTTTTTTTATATATTGGTGCCATTGTGTTGTAACTTATTTGAAGGTTTTATGACATAAATATAATGCATATTTGTTTCTAATTAAATTGACAAAATGTTACAAAATACACTTTAATTAATTATATGTAATCATATTTAATTACATTTACCGTAATTTCACGGCTATAAGGCGCGGTTAAAAGTTTGCGAACATCGCCGGAGCGATGGATGACAGACAGCGAACACACTGCGCCGGGCAAGTTACGCCACGATTTCTGAATGGGATTGTGGATGCTTGGGCTAATGGTGCGACTTTTTTGTATGTGTTAAATGCAGAAAAAAACACAAAAAAGCACCCGTAATTGAAGCTGCGCCTTATAATCCGTACGCCTTATAGCCGTGAAATTACGGTAATTATATTCTAAGTTCTATTAGTAAATGCTAGTATTTAAAAAAACAAAAAACTATCCCAAGACAAATATGCTTAACTGGTAAATGGTCGCATATGTATACGCACTCAAAGCGCTTTACAGCAAGGAACCACTCACCCATTCACACACACATTCATACAACGGTGTACGCAGACATTGGGGACAAGCGGGGTTAAGAATTTTGGCCAAGTATTCATTTGTGGGAGTTGGAATTGCACCACCAACCTGTAGGTCAGTGGCTCTAATGCTCTACCAGTGATGATTAACCAGTCTACAAACTGAGCTACTGTCGCCCCATCTTAAACTAAATCAGGTTTGGCTAAGGGCTAAACCAATGCTAAACCAGATGCAGTTGTCTTCAGATCAAATTGGAAGCAGAAATAAGTACTAAAATGAGAAAGAACCTACAGTAAAGTAATAAAATAAAGTTAGCACTGACAGAAAGATGCGTTAAACAGGAGAGGGTATTGAGTTTGTTTTGAGACATTGTATTTGTGTAAAAACAAAAGTGGCTGTTCTGAGCTTACCGTCCACTAAGGGGAGGAGCAGTATGGGACAACATGGATACCCAAGGGGACTGTCCTCGCCCAAGATCTCCACCATTCTCGTCAGGCTGAAAAGAAAAAACAGACACACAAAAAAAGACTAAAGAATTGGCTAAATTATTATTTTTTGTGTGTGTGGAAAATAAAGCACAAAGCATTATCAAAAAGGTAAACACAACTATAGATCAATGTATGTGATAAAAAGGTGTAGAGTGCACTTTTGCCTTTTAGCAACAATTCCAAGAAACAAATTACAATTAAATGTTATTGCTAGCTTGTTGAATAGCTTAGTCTCAGATGTAGTTGTTTTGCCCAAGCCAAAACTGTAGCAGCACATTGAGGTGGATGCAGAAATAACCTTACAGCAACTCATTTTACTGAATTATTCTGAATGTTTTTCTTCAGTTTTGCCGGAAGAATATAAAGAATATATCCTTATTACAATGTTGATGAAAGGCGCCACTATAATGTGCTTAGTTTAGATTTTATTTAGAATGTAAATGTTTGGCATGGGGAGTGAATTGAAGGAAGATATAACTAGATAGTAACTCAGTCAAAACAATCAAAGTGTCTTGCCCTAGGACACAAAAACATTATGAAGAGGTCAGTGCTGGAGTCAACTCTCAAACTCTTTGGGTTTGAGAGAGCCAGTGGCAATATGTATGGTAACTAAGACTGGCATTTGGTCGCATTGTCATTCACCAGTTGTCTACTTAATGCAGCTCTCCACTCAAACAGACACGTTTCCTAGCATCAAATTCTCTTATTGGTCAGCCTTTGTAAATCTTTCAAGTGGCAGCTGAAATTCAGCTAATCACAGAGAAGAGTGATCTTTCAGAAGAAACAGATGACTTTATTTACCTCTATACAGAAATCAACATTAAAAAAAGTTTACATGAATGGTGATAAAAATCGAAATTACGATCTGTCTTAAAAACACACAATATATAATGATGGTATTGTCCAACAGTAAACGTAACGGTTTCTCAGGCTTACACAGTTTAAACCAGAAGTTTACAAACACTATATAAAAAAGACACATACGTTTGTTTTTTTTCCTCACTGTCTGACATGAAATCAGACATTTCAACATTTCCTGTTTTAAGTCGAGTAGGAGTATTAATGTTCTTCCTCATGATGTCATCTATTTTGTGAAGTGCATACTAGTCCCTCCTGCACCAAAACAACCCCACAACATGATGCTGTCACCTCTGTATTTCAGAGTTGGGATTTGTCCTGTGTGTGCATTTGCAAACTGTAATCTGGCCTTTCAGCCCATGTTGGTACAGTACTCGATTCACTGTGGAAAATGACACACTCTTACCAGCTTCAGTCAGCATCTTCACAAGGTCTTTTGCTCTTGTTTGCTCTTGTTTGAACAATGCCTTCAGGCATCTGGAAATTGCCCCCAAGGATGAACCAGACTTGTGCAAGTCCACAATTGTCTTACTGATATCTTGACTGATTTCTTTTGACTTTCCCATGATGTTACACAAAGAAGAAGTGTGTTTTCAGGTGTGCCTTCAAATACATCCACTGATGTGTCTCTAACTCAAATGTTGGCAATAAACCAGAAACTCTGAAGACATACATCATCATCTGGGTTCTCCCAAATTCTTTAAAGGCTTACTGTATCTGACTGAAGAAAGTAATAGAAAATTGTCTTTAAAAATGTGTCTCTCATTATTCTGGCATTTAGCAAATAGAATAATTTTGGTAATCCTAATTTACCTCAAACAGGAAAAGTTTTGTCTAATTTTATGTCAGCCAGTGAGAAAAAAAAAGTGTGTGTCTTTTTAAATAGTGTATTTAAACTGCTGGTTTCAACTGTCAATTAGCTGCACTGCCATCACTTCAGTTGTTTAATACAAGTTTATTTATGACAGAGGTGTTATGTAAGTCAAAATCACCAAACTCTGAGTCGTATAACTTTGACAAACAGCTCACACAAGGGAGCAGAGAGAAGGTCAGGAGAGGATTAACTACTGCACACGCTCAGATAAACTAATCAAATAAACAAGGACTTCCACACGCACACGCACTTTTAACAAAAAGGATGAATGTAAAGTACAGACTGGAATAAGTCAAGAGAGACATGGGGACATGGGGTGGGGAAAGAGAGGGGAGGAGAGAGAGAAGGGGAGAGAAAAGGGAGAGGGGGTATAGAGAGACAGAGAGAGTACAGAGCAGAGAAGGGGGAGGGGTAGACAGAGAGAAGGAAAATAGATGAAAGAGAAGGTGAGAGAGGAGAGGGAGCAAGGAGAGAGCGAGAAGAAGAGAGAAGGGGATGACTGAAATGAGCCAAAAGAGACATGAGGTGGAGAGAGAGGGAAAAAGGAGAAGCAAAGAAAGAAAAGAGCCAGGGAGACGAAGGGGAGGAGTAGGCAGACACAGTGGGAGAATAGAAGAAAGAGAAAGGGGAGAGAGAGGGATTGATGGTGAAAGAGAGATGGAGAGAGAGGGGAAAAAATTAGTAGGATGAGAGAAAGGGGAGAGAGGGGATGGAGAGAGGAGAGAGTGAAAAAGTGTGAGAAGACAATAAAACTAAAAAACAGAAGGAAGGCTAGAGGGAGAGAGAGAGAGAGAGAGAGAAAGAGAGAGAGTGAGTGAAAGGAAGAAAGAGGGGAGAGAAGGAAAGATTGTGAAAGAGAGAGGTAGACGAGGAGGACAATGGGGAATGGGGGAAGAAAGAATAGATGAAAAAAGAGAGGGGAGAGAGAAAGTGAGACAGAGAGAGAGGGAGAGAGAGTTGTGTGTCTGGACTTTGTAAAGTTTCAATAGACAGTTGGTCTCTCTCTATGGGCTCAGTTCACACACTCAGACTGGTCCCCCACACTGAATAGTCCATAACACAGGGCTGTGTACTGATTGAAAAACTAATTGTGTCCTCTGCAGTGTTTCTCAGGGGGCACTTGGCAAACACCATCATGTCTGACTTTGGAGCAAGCTGTCTCCCCATTACCAAGTTTTATAACTTGTATTGTAAAGAAGAAACATGTACAGGGGGCCTGCCAACTTTTTGAAAAATATCTAATGGCAGTTAATTATGTTTTACCATCAAGAAATAAACACATCCAGGAGCATTAACATTTGAGATAAGACTGAAATCTGAATTGCTAAGCTAATGCAGTAAGCATATACATTTCTTAAAGGTTGCAAAATAGATTAAATTCTGGCAACTGGACAACGGTTTTATAGTGAAGACGTTTCACCACTCATCCAAGCAGTTTTTTCAGTTCTGGTCAGATTCCTGGCGGACACTACCTTATACCTATCTGAAGGGAGGAGCTAATTACTGAAACTTACACACCTATGTGTTTACAGTTTATATTTGTTAGCTACATCTATTGAACTAGATTAAGTGTGAACTGTGCCTGAGTCATGTTTAGCAAAATCGTTCAGGCCCCTAATGGATGTTCTCACACCATTAGCATACTGGCTAACACTATTGTTGTTGTTATAAGTTCCTTTTCAAAAATGGATAGTCTTTCCTAACAATAACTGCCTCTTTGACTCTCCTCGAAAACCATTTCTGTTTTTCTTGGCTACGATCTGTACCTCACCATATTCAAAGAAGTGGTTAGTGGTTTTTGAAATGGAGTTTCACAGTAGAGTGGGGTCCCGAGCTGCTCTCACAACAACAGTACATTCTTTTGTGGAGTCTCCATTATAACGCTCATTGCAGTCTTCACTATACTAATATACTATAGAGAAGACCAAATTGCTTTGTTTATGGCTCAGGGGTTTTGTCCATAACTGAAGAAGAACATTGAATAAGTGGCAAAATGTCTTCATTCTAAAAGTTTTGTCTAGTTGAAAGAACTGAATTTTCTCTTTGCTATGGACAAGGCTGGCCCAGCCTATAAGCAGACTAAGCAGCTGCTAAGGTTTTTTTTTTTTCTCAAAACTAAAGGGCACTCAGGTGTTTATACTAGTCTAAATAAACAATTAGTTGTGTTTTATTTCCAGTAGCTAGATATGTGCTGCCTACATTTGTTTTTGAATCGGGCAGTGGTGTGCTATGCATTTACACCAGTGTGAAGGACCCTCTCCCCATGAGGCGCACTCTGGGTGAGCTGAGGCAGCAGCGCATCCAGCAGCGGTACATTTGAATGGGTGTTTTACAGAGTAAAAGACTTTAGTTAGTGAAGTTAAGTTTATCTAAAGTGCAATAAAATGCACAAAGAGCCTAGAGGAAGATCGTTTTGGGGACAGTGCTTTTCAGAGCGGACTCGAAATATGACACTACTTTACACCATTTGACCTGCAGGATAAAACAGTGACACTGGAAGTGTAGAATTATGCAGAAAGGACACACATTAGAATGGCAGAGGACAGCAAGTGAGTCAATTTATTACACTGGCTGTTTTGGTTGTGGCTGATCCTTTTATGGTCTAAACCAGGGGTGTCAAACTCAAATTCACTGAGGGCCAAAATTAAAAGCCGGGGGACTAAGTCGCGGGCCAAATAAAAAAAATGTACTGAAAAATTTCAACAACATCTCTGCATGTTTTTTTAGAAGAGGTGGATTCAATTTGAGTGAGGCAACAGGTAGCAGATGCTAATGAGTGTCAAGAAAAGTGGTAGGGGCAAAGCATTCAGGGATTCATAGTATTAGTGGTGCATGTGCCATCAGAATCAGAAGAAGTTTTATTGCCATTGTCCGTGAGCAGAGCTCACAGACTAGGAATTTACTTCGGTGATAAAGTGCACATACAACAACACATACAAAATATACTAGCATGGCGGCCGACAGGCCAGCTCTAATACATATATGATATGTCGCGGGCCCAATATATTATATCAAGGGCCAAATTTGGCCCGTGGGCCTGAGTTTGACATGTCTGGTCTAAACCATCAGATGATGCAAGTGTAGATAAAGCAGATCACTGCTCCTGTTGTCAGATTAACAATGTTGATTATGGCAGAAACCTCTTTGTTACATCTGCTGGACAAAGAATAACCTGTGAACAATTCCTGAATGTGTTGTGAATGCTCATATAGGGATGCACCGATACCACATTTTGCGAAACGAATAAAAGTACTTAATTTTGAGTACCAGACATTATTTGTATTGGTGTTTGATTATAGTAGTAAATCTAATTCATTTCATAAGATTATAGTGTAGCCTTATTTTTCACCCTTAGAATACTTATTTGGGGCTGATTAAAATTCTGCTGAAATCACTGTAGATAGGTATAATTATAATATACCGTAAATTCTGGACTACAGAGCGCAGCTGATTAAAAGCTGCATGCTTTAATTTTAGAAAGAAAATCAATTTTGTACTTGTACAAGCTGCACCGGATTTTAAGCCGCAGGTATCCCACGTAGTAATAGTAGCAAAAACATTCATTACAGTGGTCCCTTGCTATAGCACGGTTCACATTTCGCGGATTTTTATTATTATTTTTTTTTTTTGGTGCAATTTTACATGCTTTTTTTTTTTTTACAGACTATGAAGGCGCGTGTTCTGTGTCCTGATTGGCTAAAGGACACGCCATGTCTCCTGTACAGTTCAGAATACGTTCAGCCAAATTTACCAAAATGTTCGATGCTGCAGCGTGACTCTGAAACACCAGGTCGTCAAGATCGCGTTGGACACCTTTGCATTTGAGGACAAACGCCTCTGACGTGCATTGTGGTCTGCGAGTGCCTTGGGATATTTAGTTTTCCCTGTGTCTTTGTGAACGCTGCAGACCAGGTTGAGAGTGACTTTAGTATTTATTACCTAAAACCCATCAACGGAGGTGATCGGCTCTGCGGCGTCTCTGATGCTTGAAAATGCGCCGCAGAAACGCAGCGAGGCCAAAATGTGCATCCACAGAGCCTTTACATGTGAACTCAACATAAAGAAGGAGGAAAATAACATAAGGACGACAGCAGAATAAGTTTTAACAAGGATGGAAAAAGGGTTGTAACCATGCAGATGGAGTCTGCTTTAGCTTTGTGGATCAGTGACTGCAGGAAAAAGAACATTACAAGAGATTACAGCAGAGCGGCGCCAAGACAAAGAGGCGCGGTGAAAGGAACTGTGAAATACACCTGCAGCCGCAAAGCATATAGAATAATTGTAAAAAAAAAAAAAAAATGTTTTCTACTTCACGGATTTCATTTATGGCAGGTTATTTTTGGAACGTAATAAATGAGGGACCACTGTATATCTTACGAAAAAAAAAAAAAATAAATAAATAAATAAATAAGCCACACTGTACCATAAGCTGCATTTTTTAAAGTAGTGCCTTATAGTCCGGAAATTATGGTAATTATATATTATATAATATAATATAATTTATTTAGATAAGCACCCGGCTTTAATATTTACCACTTCATCTTTGCATCTGCGCTAACTGCTGACGAGCTAACTGCTAACGGGCCACTGTTAGCATAACAGTGAGTGTTTTCTTACTTTTACCACGGCCACACTTTCACTAATGGATGGATATGCAATTTTACAAGCTCTGAACCTACTCTATTCAGTCGCTAAACGTGTTTACCAATCATAATAACTTACAATGCCTGCACAAGCAAGTAATTGCCAGCGCCAATTAGCAATGTTAGCATGCTAGTATCGTAAACACAAGCACTGTACTGATATCCTTTGTGAACTATGAAAATCTTTAGAGCAGTAAATATTTGAATATTTCACGTGACCATCACATACGGTTACAGCTGCGCTTAATGTGCAGAACAGTTAATGTGCTCCCTTATGGTCACCTCTACGCATGTGCATCTTTATGGTCACCTATGGTCATGTGCATCTTTATGGTCACCTCTGCATATATGCTCCTTTATGGTCACCTCTGCGCAGTGCTCACCTCAGAGCTTACTGCTCTCTTGAGAGATTGAGAGATGAGCTGTGAGCGTCAAACAAGAGGCAGCACAGTTACAGTGGTCACTGACATGTAGGAGTACTGGACCCGATACTGGCATCGGTATCTGTGCATCCCTACTTATTAATATGCGCACTTACCTGAAACGCTAATTTTGTATGCAAATGTATGGCTCGTAACTCAACTCTGCATTCAAAACCTGACAATAAACATAAAAATTATGTGATTCTAAAATCCTCTTATTTAATGTTCAGTCGTTCCAAATTATCCGATGATTATAAATCTGATGTTACGCCCAGGTTGTTTCTCTTATGCAACTCTTGGACCACTACTTTGTATTTCTTGAGTAATATGATTTTGCATTAAGTGTACCCTTGCTTAAGTGCATCTTTTGGCTACTCTATACAATTACATAAAGACAATTGCAAAAGGCATAAACTACTAAACACTAGAAATCAAGAAAAAAAAAAGTGCAGAATTAAAAAATGTCTCTTCCTTACATGTTTTTATACTGTTATACTTGTGGCTATTGCTGTTGTGAGCCTCCAGAATATTCAGTCTTTCTACAACTGGTTGTGATGATGTCTTAATTTTGTCAAATATGAATATGTGGCACAGAAGTGGCAAGGGCCCCAATGGCAAATTCAGCTTAGGGCCCCATAAAGGCTAGGGCGTGCCCCCGCTATGGATCAGACCTGGGTGACTGAGGGTTTACACGGACATTTCTTATAGGTCTACCCTAAAATACAAGTATTGAAAAATATTGACAATAAGACCCCAGGTCGTTTACAGAGGACTTTATATCACTGAAACATCAGATTGATTTAAATTATTCTTGCAGCCCTAATGTACAATATAAGACTGGTTAGTTTTGACAAAAGTCATTTCAATAGTCCTTGATTCAAAGCTGTATGTAACTCCAGGGATGGTGTTCAAAATACAAAATCGAACAAATTTAAGCAAGTGGGCTGACAAAAAACAAACTAGTTCCTGTTGAATAACTGACACTTTATACACTTGTAAATTTACCTTTGGTGCACTTGGAAGAAGAAAATTGTCATCTCTCATTAGATATTTTTAGTAAAAAAAGTGTCTAGTTTAGAATCTGTTGATCTTTTCTCTATCCCTTATTCACTGTAGGGGTCCTGGATACTGGAGGCCAACCCACCAACAACGGCTGGGGCAGGGATTACATTACAAAATTTTAAAAAATCAAAGCAACAGCAAAGTTTCTGAACATAAAATTGGTAATAGTAGAAATAATTAATTGTGTATGAGGGCAAATACTCAAAAAACATGTATTTCCTTTTATTTATTTCAAATCTGTGTAAAACATTCCACTACAAAGCCCACGCAGCGGTGTACCAGATGGTTTATGCACACAACATCTGCCATACCTTGTTATACTAGCAGCATGAAACAACACCAGTGATGAGACAAATATGAAAATAATTATTCATACTTTTCTTTTGCCAAACATTAGTTGCTTTTCAAACAGACTTGGTGAGCAGGTAATGGCTTCCCTCTCTGCTGATGCATTTCTTATTGGCAGCTAAACAAAACCCTAACAAAAACGCATTATAAGCACTTTTAAAAGATGTGAAAGAAACTTGCAGAAATTATGAAGGAGGTTTTGAATTAATTAGACTTGGCTAATGAATTGAATAATTATGAAAAGGGGGGTATCTTGCAGCGCTCCTTTTTTGCTATCTCTGATCTCTCAAAGCTCCTGGTGAATTGGTACAAAAAACCCACTCGAAATCCATTTACCAAACCAGTTTTTTATTTTTGAAATGTTTGACAGGCTACATCAATGCAACACAAAACCTGGATTGTGAGGGAGGGGAAAAAGGGTTTCGAGAAAAGATGAAGCGTGCAGGTGTTATTCGTACACCTGCCACTTCACTGCTTCACCGTTTGAAAGACAAAAAAAAAAAAGAAAAAAAAGGAGAGTCCATTAACACTGAGCTCTCATGCGTCTTATTTATCTGAGAGCTTTGTGGTCAGGTCGAGCTTCAGAAAAGAGGAGGCGGCTGTGTTATATAAATGGGGATTGTAAACAGGTACAAATGCATCACTACTTAAGGTTAATAAAGCCATGAATGAACACATGGGATTCAATAAAAAAATCACATTATCTATTTATCCCATATTCTGGTACAAGAATCTTTGAGGATGAGATTTTATGCATGAAATCTTGTTTAGAAAATCTTGTGTAGGCCATATCTAAGATGCACTGTTGCATTTCTACCACCTGCAAATGTCCATGGAGATCTTATGGCTTGTGGGATGCTCTACAGCAGTGGTCCCCAACCACCGGGCCAGGGACCGGTTCCGGGCCGTTAATGCATTTGCTACCGGGCCGCACAAAAACAGTAAATAATTTATCAGCAACTGCATCTTCTCCATCGTAACTTTCACCCGTCCCTCATGACACACTAATAAGCTTGTCGGTAGATATATAATGAAAATCCTGATAGGAAATTGCCACAGAAATTTATTTGATATAACGGTGAGTATATTATATCTGTGCTAGATCTGCTCTTGTTCTCTGCGATGACTTATCACGTTTAACGCATTAGACATGTCGCCGAAAGGTGAAAATGAGCCAAAAACAGAAGTCTTTGGAGAGAGAGGGGAAAATGGTCAATTGAGGAGATAAAGAAAGATCAATTTAACAGACAATACCAGTAGTCCTGCTTAAAATATGGGTTTGTCGCTACAGATGACTCTCATACGCCGGGTCCGTTCTGCGTAATATGCGGAGGAAAGAGAACGAGGCTATGAAACCTTCAAAACTGCTTTGACACATGGAGACTAGGCACCCTGGATTAAAAGATAAACATTTACACTTTTTTGAAGGAAACAAAAGTTAACCAGAAGGAAAGAGGAAACAGCCACCGGGCTCGCACTGATTCAGCGGTATGGTGAGTTGTATTTTTTATGCACTTAACTTATTTTTTGCCATATTTATCTGCCACGCGTAGATGACCAGTCCGTGAAAATAAAACCTACATTATTCCGGTCCCTGGTGCAAAAAAGGTTGGGGACCTCTGTTCGACAGAATGGCATTAAACAAATATCTAGCATGTGTTTCATTGCAGTTGTTTTTATTGATCACAAACACCTTAAAAAACTAATTCTTATTGTGAGTAGGGATGGGATGATATGTGATCATATTTTTAATCGCAATCAAAAATGTCCACAATTAATCATTTGTGGCATTTTTTTTTTTTTTTATCGTGATCATTGCACACGATTATAAATCGCCTTTACGGCATTAGACTGCCTCATGTTTCCAGTTTCAATACAATGTTTAGATGTTAGTTCTAGTCTTTGCCCACAAAGGGGCTCTCGATCATAGCAATGAAACTTGTTAGCTTTTCTGTGTCTATTCTGAATTGGGGTTGTTTCTTCACTTCAGTCACAGTCATGGCTAGTGGACAGGTAGTGGATCTGGAGCCCAGTGACGGCGCACATTTATATCCTCTACTCAAGAAGGTGAAGTGGGATGTGTAGGATTACTATGGACTTGAAAAACAAGACAAATAAGATTAGCCATCATCTGCAGATCTTACAGAAAAAAACTTGCGGCTCTGTGGGCAAACACGAGCAAGTTACCCGCACATTTGCCAGACAACCATCCTACATTGTCTACCAAACTTGAGTCGAAAATATCCATCGTAAGTAACATACCATGTGAAATGAACTATTGAATGTAGTTTTGTGTTAGTTTAGTTTGTATGAATAATGGTGCATGTTTGTGTTTGCTTTGCTATCACTAGGTTAGAGCTAGATGAACAGCATTTTGCACAGCTGATTGCTCAGCTCGCTAGCAGTGGCACATGGTTTTAGAACCATGAATTCATTTGAATACCTATAACCTCCGAGGACCTGGCTTCCACATATGTGGTCAACACATTTTGGGTTGTCTAGGCCATACTACAATTTTTTTACAAGGTTCTGGTGTCCACATATGAGGACATTATTCTGCCTTGATTTAATAATTATCATGATAATATCATTAATCACGATTACTTTGGTCACAATAATCGTGAGTCTAAATTTTAATATCGTTCCATCCCTAAGTGTGAGCAAGGTTATCTCCATGGATCTAACCCGTAAACTGGCCTAGTGTAGTCACTTGCTTGTCTCCATGGAAATAGAAAAATGAAATGCCATAGTGTGTAACGTTCTAGACAAAGCAATAAAGATAGAATAGAGGTGGGAGACAAGCAGGAGGCGCACCATCCACAAGAAAACATACCCTTTAAGTAAAACATGAAAATGTACCATTTAATGAAAATGGTATATAGGGAATTGTTTGTAATATTACCTACCCAGGAAAGGCATTGGACTTTTGTCTATTCCATTGTCGGGTAGCCTAATTAAGTGTTATAAGCTTAATTGTATCTGTAATAATAACAGGTACAGTTAATTGTGTTGTTGTATATTGTTGTTTTTCAGTGGTTTAATCCCCACTACCAGCGATGCATACAGTGACACATCAATGACAATTTGAATGTAAATATTTTGTTTTAAAGATGCTCTACCAAATTTTTACCTTCTTAAAAACTTGAAGTAATTCAAATGTAGTAGTTTAAATGGTTTGCAGTGGTCGAAAATTATTCCTCTCTTGCCTTCCTCATTCCGAGCATCTGAATGATTCACCATGTTGAGTTTATAAGCACTTTCCACATCCTTCAGTGGCCAGAGCGGAGTTTTGGCGTGGCAATAAAGCCAACAACAGCTAGTATGCTAATTGAAAACTTCCTGATTCTAGGACAATAAAACTCTTTATAATTAAATGCAGATACCACACAGCAGACTTCTGCTTGACTTGATTTGTCAGTTATTAATGTTCATATCTTGATTTACGGACACAATCGTGAAATGAATACCGGGACCATGTAGAGTTCCTTAATACGAACATTTTAAGGCCAAAATAATGAGCCTGACAGCAGCAGATACAAAAGAGAGGGGTGACAGTTTTGCAACAGAAAGCGAATTAGAGCCAATGGAGCCAGAAACATGTCCATGCTCACTTCCTATTTGGAATGCAGCAGCTAGCAGATAGCTATTTCCATTTATATATAGAGTCTACGGACTGGGACGAGACATACTTTAACCTAGCTGCAGTGCTATTTCTATATAGCAATTCACCTTAACGGAGTTTCCTTTAATAAAAGTACATTTGCTCTAAAGGTAATGACTCCTATGGTATGCATGCTGTGTTTAAAATCATGATAGGCCATTACTTTATTTATAGCTGTTGGTTTACTTCTAACAGGTTGAGTAAATAGATTTGATGGGAGAGAAAACCAGAAAGCATGAATGTACACAGCACCATTTCTTTAATATATATCCTTGCGCAATTTCAATTAAGGTACGCTTCAGTCCTGTAATATTTATAGGCTGCTCCCTGAACTCATTTTGGACTTTTTTTTGCAATTTCAAGGATCGTTTCCCTGCCGACCATAAAAACCATTACATCATTTTTACATTACTCACGGCAGAGATGGTCCGTGTGTGTGGGCGAGTTTGAAATAATGAATATTTTTATCAATTTGGCGGCGATTCTTTCACACTTGGTTGTTTTGCAGCAAGATCATGAAAACAATAAAAGTAACAGCATGTATTATTAAAGAGAAAAATAGGTCTTTATTGCACTTAATCAGGAGAGCGCCTGGCGGTTTATGAGCGGAGATGTTTCATTGAAATGTACCGGAATAGCAGCACACAGTTATGAAGAGAATATTACTATGGTTCAGTGGGGGGGAGCAGTGGGGTCAATCTTTGTTCAAGTACGAGGTGGCTACTGAGTGCTATGTATGGTATACAGAAACTACTTTCCATAAGTTTGGTATCTGTGTGAGTGTGTCTTAGCCATGATTTTTTTTCTACATTAGTTTAAGTACAGAGGCGACATAGTAATGCAAACTAAAGTAAAATGAATTCCAAGCAGTTAATTAGATCTTTGTAAGTATTTTTAGGTTCAATATTTTTTTTATGTTTCTGTATGGTCATAGTCAATTTGGTCATTGTCATAACAAGCGATGGCATACATAACCTTTTTTTCTTATTTTTATATTTGATAAATGGCATTATGTTCAAACAAAACCAGATGACATCCATGAAACATATAAAATGAGGTAAATAAGTATTTGAACACCCTGTGATTTTGCAAGTTCTCCCACTTAGAAATTATGGAGGGATCTGAAATTTTCATATTAGGTGCACCATCCCTACTGTGAAGCATGGGGGTGGGAGCATCATGCTTTGGGGGTGTTTTTCTGCACATGGGCCAGGATGACTGCACTGTATTAAGGACAGGATGACCGGGGCCATGTACAGTGAACCCTCGCTATATCGCGCTTCATCTTTCGCGGCTTCACTACTTCGCGGATTTTTTGGGTGTAATTTTACATGTTGTTTTTTGCAGTTTATGAACGCGGACTGTTTTGGATCGGTAGCGTAGTGCACAGAGTCTTCTCTTCCGTGGCTTTGTAGAGTAGAGACCTGCACGGGATGGGGATTTCAATCCCGTTCCCGCCCGATCCCGATGCCTAATTGCCCGTTCCCCCCCGCGCAGCGGGCGGCCCCATAGCGGGCATCCGGAGCGCGGATCCAAAGCAACGGCGCCGCACCTCTGCAAAGCGCGTCTGACTCCGGGGCGGATTTGGCGAACTGCAAGCGGATCTGCCGCGGAGTCTGGTGCTATGTGGCCTGTGTCACTCAGGACAGATCATGTAGTCGGGACCCGGTCTGACCGCCCGCTCCCGCCCGAGCACTTGTGAATCCCGCCGATCCCGAGAGTTTTGAGAGTCTCCTGCGAGAGTCTCCGTCTCCCGCGAGAGTCTCCTGCTCCCCGTTCTCTCAGTGCAGCAGCGCGGGAGGAAACAGAAAAAAATCCTGCCTGTGCTGCGATGTGCAGCTGCTATTAGAGAAGAGAAATGTGAGGAAACGTTAATGCCTGCCTGAGAAAAGTGTATAAAGTATGTAATGAGGTGTTTTGCAACATTAAAAAATATATAATAATTGTAAAAAATCAAGCTGACTACTTCACGGATTTCACCTATCGCGGGTTAATTTTGGAACGTAACCCCCGCGATAAACGAGGGTTCACTGTATTGCAAGATTTTGGGGAACAACCTCCTTACATCAGTTACAGCATTGAAGATGGGTCGTGGCTGGGTCTTCCAACATGACAACGACTTGAAGCACACAGCCAGGATAACCAATGAGTGTAGTAAGAAGCATATCAAGGTTCTGGATTGTCCTAGACAGTCTCCAGACCTAAACCCAATAGAAAATCTTTGGAGGGAGCTCAAAGTCCATGTTTCTCAGCAACAGCCCAGAAACCTGACTGACGTAGAGAAGATCTGTGTGGAGGAGTGGGCCAGAATCCCTCCTGCAATGTGTGCAAACCTGGTGAATAACTACAGGAAACGTTTGACCTCTGTAATTGCAAACAAAGACTACTGTACCAAATATTAATATTGATTTTCTCAGGTGTTCAAATACTTATTTGCAGCAGTAACATACAAATCAATTATTTTTAAAAATCATACAACATGATTTCTCTCACAGTGGACATGCACCTAAGTTGAAAATTTCAGACCCCTCCACGATTTCTAAGTGGGAGAACTTGCAAAATCACAGGGTGTTCAAATATTTATTTGCCTCACTGTATACATAATAAGAATTAATATGTGCTAATTAGTGATCACTAAAGAGTTACCAAATTTGTATATTAACAAAATGTATGCAGCATATAAAGCAAGGGTATCCCATCTTGTCCTAGCTAATTTGAGGCTGCTACTATTAGAACAGGACTTCATCAGGACTATACCGGGCTCAAATCCGCACTAAACTAAGTTTCAAGCAGCCCTATTGCAATGTGGGTCAAGCACCTTGCCCATGGACAGAATGCATGATATATGTCATGTCTATGTCTTCCCATTTTGCATTTAGAAATTTTTGACAATTTTTTCCCATTAGGGAGATATAATATTTAGTTGTCAATCGCTATGGCAATGGTCCTTTGAAACCGATAGATAAAAAAAAAATTTCCCACACAGAACCAAATATTTTTTTAGTAATACAGTAAACAACCAATTTACTTCTGGTGCTAATTTGCTAACATTTACGGTGCAACCTTCAACATGCTAACAACATAACATCTCTGATATAAAAACTTAATGTGTCTACACCCATTCCCCCAAAACAAGCCCCTCAACCCAGAAAAAACCCACATAGGACGGGTAGGGGGCTAGCTTGTGCACCCTGCTTTCTAATTAGGCAGCCTTCATTAGCAAGTATCTGTGCAGTCTACAGTTTTTTTTTTTATTTGTGTGTTCAACAACGAGTGCAAGGCTGTTTACTCTGTGTGCAAACCCTGACCTGGTTTTGGCAGCCTTTTGTAGTGAGCTAATGATGGGAGAGCTGTTACTGTAACTATATGTGTAATGGCCTTGATGAAAGAACACATTTAACGAAGGGAAACTGGGACAAAAACACTCTCCAAAAACATCAATAAACAGGGATAGAGGCAAACATGTGGAAATGAACATGCATACAGAGGCCTAGTGCAAAGAGGGTGGTGGTTATGTGGGCCATTTATGCGGTAATCTAATGTTTGTGATATGAATTTGTACAGGAAAAATACTTACCTTGTGTTGAATGCATGCTTGCTGTAGGAGCTGTCTGTAGCGGGAGCAGCAGGACTGGCAATCTGCAAAAAAGTACACAGCTGCATGTATATGTATGTGTATATATATATATATATATATGTATATATATACACACACACACACACACACACAGTATACATATATACAATAAGTCCAAGGACCATTTAAATCACTCCACTTAAAAAATATTATAATTGAAATGATAATAGTTAATATATAAATATTTCTTGTGGCTGACAAATCTTCATGTCCATACACTGTATAAAGAAGTGGACTAAGAAATTTGGATTTTTAAAATTATTATTATTATTATCATTGTGGAATTAGTATTGATTACCGAGTTTATTCCAAACTATCGAAATGGAGTTTGAAATTTTTTGTATTGTGCCAGCACTATCAGGAATGAAGTCTTTGTTCATTATCATTATTATTATTAAGGCTATTTAAAGTTGTTATAAAGTGTTCCCACAATCCATAGCAAATTGTTATTTAGTTTGTTAAATCTAATATTGGTGCCTCCCAACACCCATTGACTTGCCCATGCATCGAGTTATCTGCCATTTTTTTATTTGATGATGAGGACAGTAGGCAAAAAGAATGGTATTATAAGTGATGATAGAGTGATCTGGTAAATTGATGGATGGATAATGAATAAAGATCAATTAACATTTGAAGTGTGACGGTGCTGTCAGGTTCATAATAAATAACAGTCACAGGGTGAGTCAACAATGGAGACAGGACAGGAAAAAAACTGAGGTGAGGAAGATGTGCGTCCAGGGATCAGTAATCATTACATTAAAACATGACACTAGACTGACATGAGAGAGAGGGATTGGGAGAGAGAAAGAAAGAGCGAGATGGGAGAAATGAGAGGGTGACAAAGAGAGAGAGAGGAGGGAATGGAAGAGAAGGAGAGTGAGAAAGAAGGAGGAAATGATAAAGAGAAATAATGGAGAGAGAAGGAGAGGAGTAGTAAAGAAAGAGATGAATAGGAGGAAAAGTGAGGAAGACATATAGAGCCAAGGAGAGAGTGTGATGAGTAAAGAGAGAAAGAAGAAGATAGTGAGTGGTTTAATGTCCAAAGGTAGTGAGATGAAGTGAGATGGATTACTTGTGTCAGTCAATTTCTGTGAGTCCACTGTGACATGAGTGACTTCATTCATAAGACTTTACCAAAAAAAAAAATTAAAAAATATCTACAGGGGGTGTGTGAAAAACAAGTCTTGAAGGAAGTATGTTGTTTGTTACAATATGAGAATATATCTGTTAAAGTTGACCAGATAAAAGTAAAATGTATAGTGTATAGTTTTGCATTTTCAGACGACTTTTTTGTCCCTGTAACTCTATCTGTTTATTTGTGCCAACGTGTATCCAAACACACACATAACCTCAGCTCAATAGAGGTCACTGTTAATAGCGACCATTAATGGACTCCTTAACCTGACCTTTGCCCTTTAACCCTTACCTCCTAATGGCATCTGACCTCCACCACCTGTCAGAGGGAGAACCTGATACTGAGATGAGTCAGAACAAAATATCACCAGAAAGATTAATTGTGCATACATTAATAAACTCAATGTTAAATCGGTTTTGAAAGTTGTAGCATTCAGGCCTAGTCATGTTTTTCAACTTCCTGTTCATAGGGGCCATTTGATGGACTTTTTACCATTCAAACTATATAATTGTTTTTATGAATTGTTAACTGCTAAAGAAACAGTATAGACTTGAAACCCAAGGCTAACATGTGTTGGTTGCCTCATTTTGCAATTAGCCTGTATTTAAAAATGTTAACTTAACTTAATTATTTAGGATGAGTTACTTAGACCTGCTTTAAAACTAGTAATCACCTTTTCTCAATACAGTTTACTACAGTGTATGGACTAATATCTTTGCTTGGAAATCAATTAGCATGGCCAAGCTGCAGATGGTGAGTTCAATTATTTGACAATGATGAGTAGCATTAATTATAAACCACCGCTTGTCAGAACAACAGTCTCTTATGTATTAATTGAACTGACTTGGAGTGTGCCTCACTTAATAATTCAATGTAAATACAGCCTCCTGAACAATATGCAGATAATTACAATAGACCTGTGATGAATCTGTATCATTTAGCACTAATTTGAATAAAAAGCCAACCAATTAGTATTATTATTACAGACGGGGTATTACACTTCTATGGCATATTGATAGCACATCACATTTAGATCACTGTGTTACTTTTTGTTTGAAACTGCTATATGTGCCAAAAATAACTAATTAAAACTTTTTTTTTATTTTTTTTTTTTATATTTAGGATTAAAAAAAAAAAATGGATAATACCTCCTCTTTAACCACAAATAGTAGTGAAAGAATACTCAAGTAACTTTTGTTAGTTTGGTTATTGGGTTACTGGTCAAGTTCCTTTGAAAATAATGTTAATATATAGAGCTTAGGAAACAATAAATAGGAATACGAACACGAATTTAAAAAAAGGGTAGGGTAGAAACCTATAGACTTTCTATAGTTATACAAACTTTTCAACAACTTTCAAAAACTTTCTGTAGATATACAAACTTTCCACAACTTTCAACAAGGAGAAAATGTAATTTGGGGAAAAGGCTCGTAGGTTAAAATGCATGAATATTTTAAGAATAGCCCTAGTTTCTTTCTTTCTAGTTCTCATTCTTTAGAGAAACTTTAAATAAGAAGACATTAAGGGCCTTTAATGTGTTTGTGAATTAAAATATTTTTCACCCAAGAAAGTTGCCGGGTAAGTTCTCTGTATGTAATTTACAGTTCGCTCAACACTCCTTCTCCCACGTCTCAAGCCAAACTCAAGACAGAGCTATGCAATTAGGTTTGTTTATTTCAGTGACACATGGAAACTATAAGCTCATTGGTCGGCTATTTATCAATAAGAAATTAAACTTCAGTCAGAATCACTCAATGATTCTGCCAAAGTCTGCAATGTTTTTCATTCCTTTGGAAACAATAACAGAGGGACCATTTGTTTCTCCGATTGGCTAATCCACCTGTCAATTACGCTCAAATAAACTCTGAGCGATCAAACCAAACTACATGTCTTAAAATAAATAAAAAAATAAAATAGAAAAAAGTGTGTAGTCTGGGCTGGCCAAGCTACCAGGAAAATCCCATAAGATTGGCAGTTTCAGAACTCTGCCACTAGCAACCACTTGCCTGTCTTGATAAAAGACGGACCATGGCTAATCCATCTGTCAATCATTACAACAATCTGAACTCTTGTATAGAATAGGAAAAGTGTGTTGTCTTGCCTGACCAGAATAGGATAATCCCATAAAATTGACAGGCAATTTAAAGGAGAGAAAAGTCTATGTTTTGTGTTTTTAGTCAAAATAAGTACCAGTAGCAAGATCTGGACCAAGCCTTTTGTACATGAGGTAGAAATACTTATCATTAGCAACGCTCATTCAATCATTTACGCATACTACATTTTCTTATATTTTAGGAGTTTGTACAGTGATAATTGGCCCTCGCCGCTCACGAAGTGACGGCGAGGGGTATTGTTCTTCGAAAGTTTCTTCTTCTTATTATTATTATTATTATTATTCTTTTTCCGCCCAGACTCGCCCCGTTTTCACCCCCTAAACGTCGACGGAAAGTCTCACATGGGGGTATCAAATCGACCAGCTCGGTGAAAATTTCGATAAAATACGCATCGCCAAAATGTCCAACGCACACCGGCTCAACAGCGCCACCTAGAAATTTTGAGATTTTCAAACTAATAGGGAGCCCCGACTCAGAATTAGCTGAAATTCGGACCAGTGATAGAGCTCATGGAGACGAGCAAAAACAATATTATAGTGATGCCGTGTGGCGGACAGGAAGTCGGCCATATTGGATCAAACCTTCGCCACCGCTTTAACACGATGTTTTCAAAATGTAATCAGTCACAGGTTTCTCATCCAAAACGACGTCAGATTTCACATGTCACATCTGGACACATGGGGTTTCATGAAACATGCTTTTTTTTGGACAATTTCATGTCATTCGCCCGCACGCCGCCATCGAAAAACGCCTTCGTTTCCTGTAATTTCGTTGTGTCCTCTCACGACCAGGGGCATTGTCCTACAGATCTCACATTCACATGACATATGTGTAATTATGGCATGTATGGAATGGACTATAAAGTGTAATGAAAATGAAAAACTCTAGCGCCCCCTAGCATAGACGTGAAACGTCAACTTTATCGGATTACAACCAAATTTGGGGAATAAATCTTGGATATGACCTGGACCAAAAAATTGTATTATGGGCATGGGTCATTTCTCACAACTGGCCAGTAGGGGCGCAAATACTCCAACAAAAAACATTTAAAAATATATTACTCACACGGGCTTTGCCCGACACATCTCAAATTCAAGTCACATATGTTTCATTTAGCCCTGAATCAAATGCATTATAAAGTCTAATCAAAATGAACACTCTAGCGCCCCCTACCATAGACATGACACATCAATATGATCGGATTCATACCAAATTTAGGGAATAAATTTTGGGCACGAATAGGAGCAAAAAATTATATTACGGGTATAGGCTAATTCTTACAATTGGCCAGCAGGGGCGCAAATACTCCAACAAAAAACATTTAAAAATATATTACTCACACGGGCTTTGCCCAAGACATCTCAAATTTAAGTCAAATATGTTTAATTTGGCCCTGAATCAAATGCAATATAAAGTGTAATCAAAATGAACCCTCTAGCGCCCCCTACCATAGACATGACACATCAATTTTATCGGATTCATACCAAATTTGGGGAGTACATTGGACACCTCAGAAGAAGCAAAAAATTATATTACAAGCATGGGTTATTTCTCACGGTTGGCCAGCAGGGGCGCAATGACTCCAGAATAAATCATTGAAAAATCTCACTTTCGCATACGTCTTTTGGAAACCTATCTACTCCTACGTTTTTCATCCCAATGAACTGAATTTCCACATGCCACATCTATACAGATTGCTTATCAATAATCATCCATTTTTTGGGGGATATTCATTATAGTTTTTGTGTAGCTCACTGTCAAAATAGGACTGAATTATTGGTTTGAAATTCCCACACCACTTTGATATATGTGTATATGGAATCTATCTACTCTTACATTTTTAATCTAAATGATTTCAAACTCCTCATGCCACATCTATAGAGGTAGTTTCTCAATAATCATCCATTTTTTTTCGGGGATACTCATTATAGTTTTTGTGTAGCTCACTGTCAAAATAGGACTTAATTATTAGTTTCACATTTTACACAACGCGTTTTCAAAATGATTCTACTCACACATATTTTGCCCAAATCTGCTCAGATTTCACATGTCACACGTAGACACATAAGGTTTCATAAACATCCACCACTTTTTTGCAACAATTTTGTGCTGTTTGTCCATACCTCACCGTCAAAAAACACCTTTATTTCCTGTTTCCTTCATTCCCACTCACAGACACATGGATGTGTCTAAAGAGCTACAACTATCCCCACTGATGTAAAATAACACTTTGAATACAGCAGAGTAATGAGCATGTGACCAGTGGACTCTATAGCGCCCCCTATAATACACGTAATACACTCACTTTGTGCGCGATTGGCATGAAACTTGGGGAGATAATTGTAGGCCTAAATCAAAACAAAAAAGTCAATGAGACTATACCTGTATTATGCACGAGTTTGATGGATCAAAGTCACAGACTCCACCAGTATAATGCAATGATCACTCTGCACTATGGAAACAGTGTGAGGGGGGGGGGCGAAGGGGGGCGTGCGGGCCGGGGGGGGGCCGGGCAGGGGGAATGCTGCATGGAGGCGGTGGCTGGCCCCCGGCGGCGGTCGCGAGGGGAGGCGGTCGCGCCGTGGCGAGGGCCATCATCGCCGCTTGCGGCTTTAATTGGCCCTCGCCGCTCACGAAGTGACGGCGAGGGGTATTGTTTTCGCTCGGTTTCTTTCTTCTTATTATTCTTTTTTTTTTCCGCCCAACTCTCGCCCCGTTTCACCCCCCTAAACGTCGACGAAAAGTCTCACATGGGGGTATCAGATCGATCGGCCTCGCGAAAAATTCGAGAAAATATGCATCACAAAAATGACCCAGGCACGCAGGCTCGACAGCGCCACCTAGAAAATTGCAAATTTTCGAATGAATTGGGAGCCGACTCGCATATTTCGCCGTAGCAAAGCCAAATTCGCACCAGAGACAGAGCTCATGGAGACGAGCAAAAAAGCCAATCATAGTGCTGCCCTAAGGCGGACAGGAAGTCGGTCATATTCGATCGAAGATTCGCCAATTTTTTTCGCCGCCTGTTTTCAAAATACTACAACACTCTCATGTTTTTAGTCCAAAAGACGTCAGATTTCATATGTCACATCTGGACACATGGGGGTTCATAACTTATCCGATCGTTTGCAATAATTTCGTGTCGTTCGCCCGCACGCCGCCATCGAAAAACGCCTTCGTTTCCTGTAATTTCGTTGTCCTCTCACGACCAGGGGCATTGTCCTACAGATCTCACATTCACATGACATATGTGTAATTATGGCATGTTTAAAATGGACTATAAAGTGTAATGAAAATGAACACTCTAGCGCCCCCTACCATAGACGTCAAACATAAACATTGTCGGATTTTTACCAAATTTGGAGAATAAATCTGGAACATGACGGGGACCAAACAATATATTATGAGCATATGTCATTTCTCACAACTGGCCAGTAGGGGCGCAAATACTCCAACAAAAAACATTTAAAAATATATTACTCACACGGGCTTCACCCGACACATCTCAAATTTAAGTCAAATATGTTTCATTTGGCCCTGAATCAAATGCAATATAAAGTCCAATCAAAATAAACTCTCTAGCGCCCCCTACCATAGACGTGACGCATAAACATAATCGGATTCAAACCAAATTTAGACAATAAATTTGGGGCACGAATAGGAGCAAAAAATTATATTACGGGTATAGGCTATTTCTTACAATTGGCCAGCAGGGGCGCAAATACTCCAAAGAAAAAACATTTAAAAATATATTACTCACACGGGCTTTGCCTTAGACATCTGAAATTTAAGTCAAATATGTTTTATTTGGCCCTGAATCAAATGCAATATAAAGTGTAATCAAAATGAACCCTCTAGCGCCCCCTACCATAGACGTGACACATAAATTTTATCGGATTCATACCAAATTTGGGGAGTACATTGGACACCTCAGAAGAAGCAAAAAATTATATTACAAGCATGGGTTATTTCTCACGGTTGGCCAGCAGGGGCGCAAAGACTCCCCAAAAATAATAATTTAAAAATGTCTGACTCACAGGGACATTGGTCTGAATCGCTCCAATTAACATCAAACATGTGTCATTTGGCCATGAATGTCATGGATTATAAAGCTCCATGATAAAACTTCAACAATGAACGGCCACGCTGTCTTTTGATTCATAAAAAGGGCGCCATATTGAATAAGAAATTTGCCATCTCTTTCGCCTCTTGTTTTCAAAATGATACAACTCTCATGTTTTTACTCCAAAAGACGTCAGATTTCACATGTCACATCTGGACACATGGGGTTTCATTTCTTATCCGATCGTTTGCAATAATGTCGTGTCATTCGCCCCCCGCCGCCGTCGAAACACGCCTTCTTTTCCTGTTTTTTCCATGTCCTCTCACGACCAGGGCAAATGATACAACTCCCACGTTTTTGCTTCAAAACCGGTCAGATTTCACATGTCACATCTGGACACACGGGGTTTCATTTCTTATCCGATCGTTTGCAATAATTTCGTGTCGTCCGCCCGCACGCCGCCATCGAAAAACGCCTTCGTTTCCTGTTTCTTTGATTCCCGCTCACAGACACATGGATCAGTCTAAAGACATTAAACTCTACCCACTGATGTAGAATAAAACTTTGAATACAGCAGAGTAATGAGCACGTGACCAGTGGACTCTATAGCGCCCCCTATAATATAATTACAACACTCAACTTTGTGCGATTGGTATGAAACTTGGGGAGATAATTCTAGGCCCAAAACCAAAACAAAAAGTCAATGACACTATACCTGTATTATGCACAATTTTGATGGTTCTAAGTCACAGACTCCACCAGTTTAATGCAATGATCACACTGCACTATGGAAACAGTGTGAAGGGGGGGGGCGAGGGGGGGCGTGCGGCCGGGGGGTGGCCGGGCAGGGGGAACGCTGCGTGGAGGAGGTGGCTGGCCCCCGGCGGTCGCGAGGGGAGGCGGTCGCACCGTGGCGAGGGCCATCATCGCCGCTTGCGGCTTTAATTACAATTGTGTTTCTATTTTTCCTTATATACCAAGTGTAGAGCTCATTCAGTGTATGGCCTAAGCAGTACTTTTCATTATGTGCCAGAAGACAGCTGTAAGGAGATTACCGGTGGCAGGTTTGGCTTAAATTCACAAAGTCGGACTAAGACAGCTGTTCTTCTAGACAAAAGACACTCAATCTGACAACTAAGAGGTTTTCACAAATCAATTTCAATACTGTGGTTTATGCACACAGCCAAAACCAAATCCTGTTTCGGGACTCGGGCCTTGGAGGTTGCCAACTTTTAAAAACATTTCGGGGAAGACGACTTCTACGATTGATTGGCAAAGTGCGATTTTGTAAAAGTATATTATAAGTAATTGCGATTGTTTTAAAGGATAGCCAGTGTTTCTTTGTTACAGCCTATTAATTTCAGAGTGCAATAATCTGACAAAGATTTATTAGGTATATAAATTAAAGTCGGGGAAAAAAAAAATCTAAATTGCTAGCAGTCCCCGGACAGCTCAATCAATATTTGTAGGCATTAGTGGCTCCTTCAAAAGTTAAAAATACAAAAGTTGGATTTCCATATTAACTTAATGATGGATAATACTACCTTGAATAACCATGTGTATAATAAATGAGCTTCAAGCTTCCAGGCTAATCTTATAATGGGCAAAAGTGGATAAAAAGACTGAACTATTACTGATATTACTAATTACAGAATAGCCAATCAAGTTAAGTGTTTCTGCAGCTCTCAAGCCGTCCCTATGATGAATTAGCTTAGCCTCGGACTTTCACTGCATATAGTGTGCGTTGTCCGCATTTTTTTAGCATGGAGCCATTTCATCTATTTAAAAAGTGATTTGAAAAATGTCATGTCAAAAGTTCCTACCAGACAATGAGGAAACAAGACAAACAAAAAAGCCTTAATAAAATGTTATGGTAATCAATTTGAAAATGACTGATGCAATAGATGGGAAACTTTGAATTTGGGTAAAGGGATAGCGAACATATTGCCAGAAGTGACCGGGAAACAGAAGGGATAGACGGAGACCAAAGTCGAGATTTATGGATGTGGTCATATATAGGGATGTAACAATAACTGAAATGTTGTGATATCATATTGTCAAAAGTCTCACAATACTATCGGTTGTCACAATATATCAAATCATAAGCTCACTTGCTTAAATGCTTTGTTTTGTTGCAGCAATAGCTAAGAAAAAAACAGAGGGAACTTCACAGACCATGATTAGATGATAGACCATTTGCAGACATCATGAAGAAATAACTGAATAAGCACTTAGTTCTTTGGATTATGACAGTAATGATTCCCACCAAAGCGTTTTGAATGGATTGTAAAAGATAAAAGTAGCATTTCTGTAATTCTGTTAAAGTCTCCAAAATATCACAATAAATATGGTACTGTGAGAATGTGAGATTTAGTCATAAAATGTGTTTACAAAATAGAATATGATGCAGAGGATAGGGTTGGATGGAATAATGGTGCTGACCTTCAAAGATACACCAAATTTTGGCTAAATATTTGGCAGTAGCATTCCTGTAAATATAATGATAATAATAATAAAGTGGTGGTAAGCTACTACTGCCCTGAGGCAGATGGACAGAAGTGAGGCTGCCAATTTGCTCCATCCAACCACCACCAATCCCTCTCGCACAGGCCACTTTCATACAAGGCATTATGCAGTATGTTCACAAAGGCAGCAAGGACACAAAAGTTATAAGACATACTTTGTTAATACATTTTATTAGATGTTCACATTAAAATGTAATTCAATATGAATATGTCTATATAACTATAAATTTCCTCTTTGGTCTTCTTCTAGGCCTCCTGTTTCTTGCTCTTCTGTACCCTCCTCACCACATATTCACTGTCCCTCCTCTCTACCATATATTCACTTAGCCTCCTCTGTACACATCCACACAATCTCTATCAACAAAACACCTAAAAAGAGATCATTTCAAAATTGTAAGTGTATCATCCATAATAGGAAAATGGTCCATTGCACTGTAATCTTCCAAACAAGTTGATATTGCTGCAGTTTTGCATTTCATTTCACAGTCGCACAGTTTCTATTAAGAGAATACAAATTTGAGAATTATTTTTCAGTATTTCAATATATCCCATGTTATTTTTTTTAATAGTGATACTTCAAATTCAAATTAGTATAAAATTTCAATACCAGTTTTAATATCAATACGTAACTGCTATTGATTGTTTTAATAACATGGACTATGGCTGGACACTAATCCCAGCCATCCTCAATAGCTTCAGCTCTGCTCCGGTCTTTTTCCTCATTGTTGAAAAAGGAAAAAATAACCCCTAAAATCATATTTCTGAATAAAGAACCAGGGCAGTATGAAGAAAAGACAGTGAATTAGAGCTGCGGAGTGCTCTGTCCTCTCATCACTCTCACCTAAAGGCCAAGTGACAATTTGAACAATTACCCACTGCTATTACCTCCACCTGAACTGGGCTAAGACAGGCCGAAGACACTGGAAAGGAGGGAGAGGGGGGTAATCATGGCTATAAACAGAAAATAGCAGAAAATTATAATAATGTGGATTTTAAAATGGAAAAAATACAGTATTCAAAGTCATTATGAGCTCGGCGCAGTAATTGTACGAAGCTAAAAGGAAAGCAAGGTGAATGAAATTGGGCCCGTGTACTAAATAAACTACACTTAATGGGATGAGATGTACTTGCACCCCATTGGTTGGCATTTTGTTCCAGTTAATAGAAAAAATATTGACAAAAAATATCCCAGTGGCTTAAATATCCCCTCCTATGCCTTCTTCACACAGAAACAAGAGCAAGATACTTTACCTTCCTTGGTGATGCATTAAATGAAATATGTATATGTAATTTGATTTTTATTTGTTTTGTTTTCCAATAAAAACAACTGTAGTGAAATAGATGCAGGATTTCTTTGCAAGGCAACATCATCTCCTTGGAGACAAGCCAGAACCCTCACCAGAAAAGTTCCATAGTGCATTTGTAACATTAGGTCAACCTCAGTATGCATATTTAGGGAGAGCATCCACCATAAATGTCTAAAAATAAAAAATTTAAAAAAATAAAAAATTTGTATACATTAGTATATTAGTAGACAAACCTTATAATACAATTTCCAGCAAATAATAATAACAAAATCTCTAAGCAGGCGGCAAACCCTCGCCCAAAAAGTTACATAGTGGACCTTTAAAGTTTGTTAATTATATATGATCAGATATTATCAGCACAATAATTAGAATCGATTATTTAATTTCACTAAAAGGTCCAGCCTCAATGCATATTTGGAATCAGAAGAATTTGTCTTTTTTTTTTTTTTTTACCAAAGTTAAATTTGCCTTTGGCTAAAATGTGTTAGTTATATTAAATCAAAACTGTGGACTAAAATAAAAACTGGCTTAGACAACTTGCATATGTTTGGCTTGTGTGGAAACTAACAGATGGTCTCCCTCAAACAAAACTGTGATGACATATTGGATAAATTCATAATAAAAATGCTGTCAGTAAAAACTAAACTTTGTGCTAAACCGCAGACACGTGTTCATGTCAAAGCTGTTCTGTGTTTTGTAAAATGATCAAAAATGAAACATAAATAAGAAGTGAATGGACAGATGGTGCGTCAGAAGACTACATGCGCTGGGTAAATTACATGGAGACGCCCCACTGAGCAGCCCACACAGACACGCTTCATATGGACACCAGCAGGAGGGAGAGCAGGTAGGAAAACACAGAGTACAAGTCAACTAAATGTGCCAGGAAACTAAAGAGATCAGTGTGTCTATGATAAATGTGTGATTTTTCTAGGACCTACATTTTGGCCTTTTTTTTATTTTTATATTTTTTTAAGTATTTGATAATAACGTAACCTTACAGTACACTTACAGGGTGGAGCTACAAGGCAAAAATATCAATTCTAACTGTATTCTTTGCATTGATCAATCTTGATTTCTGACAAATTTATATTGCTCAAGTAAAAAACAAAATAGATATGGCTTCTACGTAGACCTGTCACAATAATTACTTAATTGACTTATCGTTCAATATATGATAGAACAATATTTTTGGGGGCGTCAGTATTTACTCTCTATACTTTCTTTGCGCTACTGAGACATTTTTGGGTATTTTTTGGATATATGATCAGATCTGAGCCATAGAAGGATGAATTAATAATGTATATGGCTCATTGCAGATGCAAACTAAAAACTAAGTGTTTCATTGTCATGTTTTTTAAAGACTTTTGTAGACTTTTTTTTTATGGTTTAAATCTGCTCTTGGGTTATTGCATCAGTACATAAGTTTCAATATTATCGTCAATATTCACTTCAGCAATATATTGCACTTCAGAATGTGTTATTGTGACAGGCATACTTCCACTACCTGCTTGTCTCCATGAAGACGATACGACTTTACCTGTAAAGTTACACAGTATGGCATTCATTGTTGTGCATTTAGTCATGTAGAGGTGTTTTTATTACTGAAGAAACTTTGAAATTCAGATATTCTGCATTATATTAATAAAGCACAAATAATCTGTTAAAATGGACCAAAATGTGTTGCTTATACCCTTATTTATACAGTCCTGACATAAAACAAACAGAATAGAAGTGTCTTCCCAGGTCCAAATAGCCTGAGATAGTGTGCGTGAAATATAATCCTACATGTAAGGAGAAAATGGTGGCCTGTGCAACATGATACAAACCTGATCCAAATTCCTCCACTGCTACAATCAGTAAAACTATAAAGATTAATGTGCCAGTATACATTTTTAAGTGACAAGTATAGCATGCCCAGATTCCTGCAAAAGTGATGTAGTAACCTGGGATTATAAACATAATAGGCTTTAAGTTTCAGGTTTTACACTGCACAGCACACTATCTGACAAAAAAGACAGTAGACATAAACAACCCTCCTCTCCCTTAGTAACTGAATCTAAGAAACATGAGCTATTTTGCCACGTGGGACAAAAGGGGAACAACTGAGAACCTTTCTTTGGGGAATTTTGTTCCTTAAAAGGTGTTTGTCCAGTCTCACGGGACAGTGGCTCACCTCTCAGGAGTGCAATCACCCGTAACTCTTTTAAAACCACAAGGCCAATGGAGATTTACTGTGTCCAAAGAGCTTATGGGAATAAGAAGCCTACAACCAGAATAATAGAACTAATTTAGTATAGCATGTGGACAGAGAGGTACTGATTTTTTTCCATGTATTTGAACAAAATGCTTCTTGCACCAGCACATATATATTGTATAAGTAGGACTTGAGGTTAAAATAAGTCTGCAGCGTGCTGTCTCCACCTAATAATTGTTTTATTGTGTGATAATCAGGAAGTGGGTGTTTGCATGCTAGCTGTTGTTATCTTTACCATTACGGCAAGAAACTGCTTATAAACTCATTGTGGTGAATAATTAGGCCGCTCAGAATTCATAAGATAGGTGAGGAATGACTGGACCACTGCAAACTGTTTAAAATGAGCTAGCTCTGTTTTTTCCCCATTTTGAAGACAGTAAAAATCATCAGATACAGTGCCTCTAAGTACAGTACCACTAATGTACATTACTTTCTAGTTTCTAATTATATATTTAACTTTTTAGAAAGCATAAGGAGTCATCATAGCAAACTGCATCCTTCAAGTATGCCAACGATAAAATTATAAAGAGCGGACCAATGACAATGTTATGTTAAAGATGTACTATTAGGCCTGTCAGGATAACTATTTTGAAGTGTGATATATTGCTGAAGTAAACAATAATAACGAAACTAATTTCTGTCACTGGCATAATATGGCAAAAGCAGATTTAAACAACAAAAAATATTCTAAATGTTCAATATTGTTAAAAATCATGAGTTGCAATAAATAAACAGCAGACTGAAACACTTTATTTTGTTAGCATGTGTAATAATAATACTAATCTGACCACCACCGATCATTCACGCACACACCACTTTCATACTACGCAATGTGGGTGAAGTATCTTGCCTAAGGACACAACGACAGAACTTGGTCCGAGCTGGACTCGGTCCTCTGACCTTTGGGTTATGAGACCAACGCTTTAACCACTGAGCCACTGTCGCCGCGAATGACTCATAGAAGTTATTCATTCAAATTTTTACAGCAAAAATGTCCCAGTAGTGCAAAGAAAAATGTATACATGATAAATATTGACCCCAAAAAAATATTGTTCCAACTTTCATATATAACAATAACTCAATATAGCAATTATCATGACCTATGTTGCTTTTCAGGGAAGGGCATCACATACTTGTCTCTTACTGCTGCGACAATATGCCATAAAACGTATTACCCGGACAATAGGGTGAAATGTACTAAATAATGGTTCCGTTAAAGTAGTTCATAAAGTAGTTCATTCGTTCTTGTTTTCCTAGTCCTCCAAAGTTATTTAAATGCATTCTCTTATAACAGATTTGGTATATTTTAAAAATAAACCCACACCCGCACGCATTACTTAAGGGGTAGACTTTTAGAGGCACTGTTTGTCTATGCATGAAGAAACAACAACATCCATAACTGAAATTAAGTCTGTCATATCAGCAGCAAAACATTTGACTATAATTAAGTTGACAATTGTGTGTAAACAAATATTTTATACTTGGGAGTTGCTGATGAGTGCAGAATGAGCCAGATGGTATATTAAAGCTTTTATTTGCATTGAGAGAAAAATGGGCACAAAGAAAATGGCTATAGCAGTTGTGTTCAATGGGATAATATGTACAGTTTTGCATGTCTTGTGTAGGGTTCTTACCATAGGAGTAGGGTCTTCTGGAAGAGAGGGCCCAGTCTCTGTGGACGGAGGGTTGAGAGCGGAGTCACTACTGCTTCTCACCAACAGGGGGGTGTCTGTAAAATAATATAATAATAAATAAAGGTAATTGGATTTTGGTAAGTATTTTAATAATGGGTTGGCATGCAGTAACAGTATATTACAATGTATTGTTAATGGATGGCAATTACTAAGTCAGTGGTTTGAATCCCACTTGGACTAATGCATTCTGCTGTTGTGTCCTTGGGCAAGACAGTTCATCTACCTTGCCTTATGTATGAATGTAGTGGTGTGTGAGTGAATAATTGATGGTGGCACAAGCTGGCAGTCTTACTTCTGTCAGTCTACCCCAGGGTAGCTGTCACTACCATCCTGGATCAAGTTAGAGGTCCTATATTACACAGATTTGACTCTTGTGAGCTTTAAGCCATGTTATGTTGCTACCTTATCAAAAACATACCTGGAGTTGTGTCTCATTCATACATCTTTGAGTAATCCTTTATTATTGGTCTGTCTACATCTCCAAATGCTCTATTCCACTTTGTGATGTCATGACGCGGTAGTTTTCGTGTAAACAGCTACCTTTTAGCTCTTGTTTAGTAAAGATGTGTGAATGAAACAAATCACAACTCCAGGGATGTTTTTGATGAAGAAAATAGCCCTATTTGTTCATCCAAATGTTTATGCATACCCGTAATAAGGTCCCCACCTGTTTACATTATAAGTGGAATATATGTACGATGTAGCAAATACTTGCTGTCATTACTGTCATTTTTCAATACATTGAGCACAACCTAATACATTTATCCCACCTGCTTATCATTCTACTTCCTGCTACACTCTTTCCCATTAATAAAATCTACTTTAGCAGACCTTGTGAAAAAGCCAAATGAAGTTCATAGAGGATAGCAATTATTATAACTGTTGTTAATGTCATATCTTGAAATATGGGCAGAATAGCAAAATAAATAATACCAGGATCATGTAGAACGGGTTAAACGAACATTGTAAGACCAAAATGACAAGTCTGATATCAGCAGTTGATGGAGCCAGAAGCGTGCCCACACTCACTTCCTATTAGCTAAAAGAAGCGTTCCTATGTCCATTTATATATATATATATATATCTATGTATAGAATATATATATTTATAATATAGTGAAGAAAACTGTAATAGATATTGGCAAAGAGATTGATATGTGATATGACTGTTAACTACTGCGATATTGATAGTACTGCAATATTTTAAGACAAAATAAGTTCAGTTATATTGAAACTACAATGTGCATGCCATAATTCACTAATCAGAGTGTCAAAATAACTTAACAGACAAAACCAAGATTAACAGGCAAAACCAAGCTAAGTTTAGGAAAATAATAAATAGAATCTGCCTTCACATTTTTAATAAAGATAGTGAATTTCAGATGGAGAACCTTGTTGTTTGTTTGTTCCAGTATTGATTATAGCCTCAGCCTGTATTGCATTCTCAATACTTTTGTGATTATATGTTGTTCAGCACTAATTTCTACATTTTTTTTTTTTTTAAGTTGCAAGTTTAGTTTGAAAGTTTGCCTTCCACTTATAGCTCAAAGCTCAAGCTCCCGTAATGGGCGATAAGTGAGTGATGCCTGTATATGTGGGAGAGAACTGGTAGGTAACATATGAGGGTGTCTTCCTCTTCACATCTCATCAGCTCACTGCATAAAATTATCATTTAACTCAAGCTGATCGATGGAGTACATAACGGTGCTGCGGAAAATGAAAGAGGAAAGTCAACATTTAAAAGATCTAAACAAATGAACAGAAATACTTGAAGGAACTATATGCCGTTACTATGATGCTTCATGAAATGGTCAAATCAAGCCAAACATTATAACCACTGACACAAATTATGTTTCCATCATTGTTTTTAGGGGGGAGCTAAAACGGCTGCAACTAATTGTGACAAAAAAACATTATAAAAATAATAATTCTAACCATATTTTAATAACAGTAATCATTATCTGGACTATACAGACTACTACTACTACTACTACTACTACTACTACTACTACTACTACTACTACTACTACTACTACTACTACTACTACTACTACTACTACTACTACTACTACTACTACTACTACTACTACTACTACTACTACTACTACTACTACTACTACTACTACTGTTACTACTGTTACTACTGTTACTACTATTACTACTATTACTACTGTTACTACTACTACTACTACTGTTACTACTACTGCTACTGTTACTACTACTGCTACTACTGTTACCACTACCACTACTACCACTGTTACTACTACTACTGCTGTTACTATTACTACTGCAATTATTGGGGGGTAGTGGGGTACTCCTGGTCTGCTGTGCTTAGGTCAGTGCATGTCAGTTATGGTCAACCAAACAAACTAGTCTTGACCAATTTGATAGAGGTGCACTATATGTAACTTTAATGGTCAACAGTCCACCTCCTACTTGTCTCTATGGAGATGTTATTGCTTTGTCTGAAGTATTCCACAGTATGGCATTAAACATAAATAATATGTGTTTCCATTCCTAAAAAAAAAACCTCAATAAAGATGCATTCTTTCTATGGCTCACCTCTCTAGTTGTAAACATTACATACACTGTCATATTAGTCTCCATAGCTCCACTGGGATTGCATGTAGACTGGTGATGGAGCAGCAGAAGAGAAGGAGTCTGAGTGGCCTACTAAAAGCATATGTTCAATGATATTTGTAGGGTCATGTATTGATCATCACAAAAAGGACCCTGGGTGCTCTTAAACCCGGCTCGAGATATGGATTACGTCAAAGCTTCAATCAATTCATCTCTTTTAAGAAAGGCAGTGAAAGGAGCGCACACAGATGGAAGAAAAGCATTTATGGCAGACAAAGAAACAATGGGGTTTCGGCAAGTTCAGGGGTCAATGTAAAGGGCGCCAGTAGAGAGGTCCAAAGAGGATTAGGAATACAGAGTGCTACGAAAAATAGAATTGATGTTAGTGGCCTGGTACCATATTTTCCAGACTATACGTTGCTCCGGAATATAAGTCGTACCAGCAAAAAAATTAGTAATAATGAAGAAAAAAACATATTAATCACATAAGTCGCATTTTTTTGAGAAAATCTGTTTTACAAAATCCAAGAACAGACATTTTATCTTTAAAGGCAAGTTATAATAACAACAATAAAATGGAGAACAACAGGCTAAATAGCAGTACAGTACACTAACTTAACACATTTATATTTATTCAGCGACATGAAGCATAGACAGCAAACTGAATACGTGTCTGGTATGTTAACGTTGGATATTAACAATTAATCAGATAACTACGCTAATGTAACATATGCCAGCTTTTACACAAAAACGAGAGACATGAGAGCTCTTTTCACTGATGGTCTTACTTCTTCATCACAGTTCACACCATAGAACTAGCAAACACGTCAAATGTAACAGAAGCTCTGGCTCATGTTACATATACACACAAAATTGCATATAAACGCATGGAAAATATATATACCACTTTGGTCTGCTAGTAAACAACAGGTGAACCGAAAACTTTATATTTTACTTTTCAATTGTTACTTAAATAGTGCTCTGTCAGGTAACACTTCGCATTAGCGTAAAAGGATGAACCGGAAAACAGGAAGTAGTTTTCGCAACCTTAATCTAGACTTATGATAAACTAAACATTTATAATATTGTTCCAAATGAAAAAAAGAAAATGGGTCAAGTAAATTTTCTTACAGGTATTACAAACACACCAGCGCCATCTATTGGTATATGTATAATAAACCATTGCATAACACATATTTATTCAACTACATGTAGCATAGATAACGAACTGAATACATGTCTGGTATGTTAATGTAAGATATGAACAGATAAATAAAGCAGAAAAAACAAGCTACCAAGTTCGATCTCACTCCAAATCACTAAATCCACTGAATTCTTCATCCTTGGTGAAGGATGAAGAATTCAGTGGAACAACTTTGCCTGTACCGGAGGTAGATGGAGCACCACTCCGGAAGTAGATGAAGAGCCACTTCAGCGTGGCTACCATACTGGTACACAAGCCTAGAGTATCCTCACATAGTTGTCAGTGTGACAATAACGAAGATGCGAAATTATATACTTGAATAATTTCACATATAAGTCACACCCCCGGACAAACTATGAAAAAAGTGTGAATTATAGTCTGGAAAATATGGTAGTATGGAACACATAAGGTATAAGTAAGGTATCATTTTGGACCACTCTAAACCATTTAAAATGATCTAGGTCTGTTTGTCATGTTTTTTAGGCACTGCAAAATTCAAATTGCATATATTAACTGGGTGTCCTCCAAGTTTTTCCTTTACTGACAATTGTCTATGTAGCATATTTGGCCTGACTATTACAAAATACTTTCTGGTTGCTACAACAAATCTACAGATTTTTTGGCATCAGCATAAGACTCTTACAAAGACTGTTTCCAGACATTGAATAGCTCAAATCATCCATTACACTTTCCTCTGACTGTCCCCTGACTGAGAACAATGTGTAAATAGACTAAACTTCCCGTCTCAACAGAGATGGACTCAAAGGGCTATGCTTGGAGCTAGAATGTAGACATCATCCTTATGCTGACAATTTGTAATATAGTAAAGAGCAGAGTTAGTGGCAGGTATTAAGACTGTATAATGTTTGGCTGCTTATAGTTTAATCTTAGCATTGTACCAGTTATCTTTTTATTTTATTTTATTTTTTTTTTTTGTTATAAATAAATGTTAAATGTACAATAAGTAACTTTCCCTCCATAATTTGACAGAAACAGAAAGTTAAAACCATACAACGGAACATTCTCTGTGAAAATATACGTTCTATGCTATGCTTCTATTCTATTCCATTTCTGTGCTATATGATGGAAGATTACAGCTAAAGGAACATCTAAACATATTTTTTCTGACTAAAATGTTGCATATTGTGGCTTCAAATGTCTGTGATGCAGTTAAAAGAATAAAATACTTTGACAATTCCACGGTATAGAGCTGTCCAAGTGGTGTTAAGGCCTTTGACATATTTAAAATACTAAAAATGTTTAAAAAAAAAAAAAAAAAAAAAAAAAAAAAAAAAAAGGTTAGACAAACATTTATGCAGCTTTAAGCTTCAAAGTACTTTGGCATAAGAAAAGAGAGAAAGGGTGGGCGCATGGAGAAACAATAGAGAGTTTAAACAGCTGAGTAAAGGTTATTGAGATAGGACTTGTCTACGTTACAAAAGCCAGACGTAAATATAAAACTTTGCAGGGTCTTGACACAGAACACACACTTCCTGTCTTTATTTCTGCTATTTTCTGCTTTCTTCCGTCTGTTTGACTTTTTCCACATTTTTAGTCTTGTCAAATTCTTGCTAGATGACGCTTTTAACCTTTTTTGAGAGCTACATTCCAGAGACTGGAGGTAGATAGAATTTGGAGCAAAAATGGTTGAAATGGCACAAGATTTCATTGGAGAGATGTTGGGGATTTATAGTAGATAGAAAAGTCCAGTTGACATAATTACATTTCATTTTGCAATGGAACCCACCTGGACAACTGAGGGATCACACAGACATCTTTATAGTATATGCACTATTTTTGTCAATTAGAAATGCATATGTGTTGTTAAATTGGAAAATGAGTGTAAGTATTGCATCATGACCATAATGTTATAATGAGCCATGTTTCTCGTACCACATTCAAATGTAAGACGCATTTCGAGTCCTAACCAATACTGTTGCGCATTGTGCGCTCTGCTGAGAAGGTGATTGGCTGCAGCCTTCCATCTCTCCAGGACCTGTACGCCTCCAGGACTCGGGGGCGAGCAGGTCGTATAGCAGCTGACACTTCTCACCCTGGATATGGACTATTTCAGCCACTTCCCTCTGGCAGGAGGCTACGGTCCATCAGGACCAGAACCTCTCGTCATAAGAACAGTTTCTTCCCCTCTGCTGTTTCCCTCATGAACACTTCATGATACCTGCACTAAACTGGACTAACACTGGTCACCTTAATAACCCATGTTGCACTGTTGTTGTTGTTTTTGATGCCACTATTGTATATATTTCTACTATTGTATATATTTCTACTACTATTGTATATATTTCTACCTCCTGCATGCCCTTCTTTGTATTTATTTAGTGTGTTTTTTTTGCGTGTGTGTTGTTGTATGTCGCACTTTATCACCGAAGTAAGTTCCTAGTCTGTGAGCTCTGCTCACGGACAATGGCAATAAAACTTCTTCTGATTCTGATTAAGGTGAAGAGTTTATAGAAAATGACTAACTTGACTTGAGAGCAGAGGAGGTGACTTCGATCTCGCCTCCTGAGATTGGCTGAAACACAGAGAGCTCGGAGTGGTACAGTTCAGGACTGGGACTGACGCCGGGGTCCGGGGTGGTCCTCTGAGCCTCCTGCTCCTCGTACACTGCCATGAGCTGAAAAACGGCACATAAATTTACAGGAAAATGTTAAACAAGTAGTGATAAAGACTCGCTATTTGAATCTAAAAAAGCATAGGTAAGAGTGGGTAGGTTAAAATACACATTATAGCACGTTTTCAGTTATCCAAACATGTATCAATGTGACAACAAAAACTAAAAAGCATTTGGGATAACAAAAAAAATACAAGCTGTAAATATACCATGTGTATCTAGGGGTGTATGTGCCAATTGTTGGAAAACAGATAATGTTGTTTTGCAAAAATTGTATATGGAGTATATTATATATGGTTGCATCAAAAAGTCATTCACAATTGTCTGACACCTAAAGATGTCATCTACAATACAAGTTGGCCAGTGGTCATCCACAGCAATAGCTAAACTTATATACTTTTGTACTGGATAAAGCTTAACAATTAGTTTTGATTTTAATGATTTATTTAAAATCCATGAATCCTTAACTGGTCCCACAAAATAAAAAATAATTGAACTCACACATGAAGAGCAAATAATTTCTTTTAGTGACACAAACCAGCTAGTATGAAAGTGGTGTGCGCGTCAACGACTGGTGGTGGCCGGAGGGGCCAATGGTGCAGATTGGCAGTCTCGTTTCCATCTGTCTACCCCAGGGCAGCTGTGGCTACAACAGTAGCGTACCACCATAAAGTGTGGATTGAATGAATAATGACTAGAGTGTAGAGCTTAGAGAGGCTTTATCAATCTTGTAAAGTGGATTACACGTGCAAGGCATTATTATAATAATAATAATAATAATTGTTATCAATAATAATAATAATCATAATCATAATAATAGTTATCATAATAATAATAATGATATTTTGCATAATACAAAAAAAAGTCTGGTCTCATATATATTACCTTGTGTACAAGGACGCGGTAGAGGACATCTAAGGAGCCCAGCATCCTGTGTCTAATACTTCACAGCTCTCTCCATTCAAATGTATGTTGTATATCTATGTCCTGCCAGCTCTAACCCACTGCTATAACTGTCTAGTCATGTCCATTGAGTTTTACATAGCAGCACTGAGATGACAACACATAGTTCTAGGGGCCTCTATAGCAGCAGTGAATACACTGAATAGACTATGTTTATAATATGAACCATAGACTACAGTGGACCAGAGTAAAGAAAGGGGAGTTTGCCAGTAAAGCCAGAGGTTTCCGGGTAAACAAAAACAAGTCTACAAAACATCCTCTATCTATGGGACTTTGTATTGTTACAACAAATTATATATGAAACATAATAATAATAATATGAAACATAATAATAATAACAATAATAATAATAATAATAATAATAATTATTATTATTATTATTTAAAAAAACCTGTGAGTGTTGTTAAAGGTGCACTATGTAAAATTTCAGGTTCAATTATTTCATGAGAGAAATACATGGTCCAGTGCCATTACCTACTCGTCTCTATCGAGGGAGACATATTTAATGTCATAAACATAGATTTTTAAATTTTTTTTTTCATTCAAAATGAAAAAAAAACAGTGGTTATGGAGGATCCGACTGGATTTTCAATACTTTGAATGCATCGGGAATACACAGCATATAGGGAACAGTACACAACTCTTGTGAAAAGTAGTAACTTTAACCGCAAGGGGTCAGTAAAAAGTGGCATAAAAGACAACTATAGTCTTATTTAAACCTATCTGTAGTCATAATTGTTAGTAATAAGCCATGCCAAATTGTTAAGTATTCTATTTTCTACAAATCTGGCTCAAAAGAATGGTGAAGTTGCATTCTGGTTAACTAAAACAATAAACTCAAAATTAATTGAAGTGAATGAAGTTTAGTTGGGGTAACAGCATGGCTAACAGCTAATGACAACATAACTACAGCATCAAGGCACCATTTTGGTTTGGTCCAGTATAAAATTGTACACTTTCTTCTCATATCTTCTTCATATCTCCTCCATCTTCAGTCCTGATAGAAATGGTTGCGTTTCACACGTTTTGGCCCTCTCCATCTCTCACAATCTCCTCAGCTCGCCCAGTGTTTCTGCCATCACACTCCTCTCCTCCATCTGCCCAACACATATTTCTCATTGACTCTCGCCATCTTTGTTCCTGTTACTCTGGCAATCTGACTCCCTTTTGCTCTTTCGCTTTTTATATCATTATTTATGCATTAATTTTATTGTATTGTGGTCTATTATGCACCCTGCTTGGCCTTGTTAACCAGATAGATGGATAGATAAAAATTGTATTAATTCTGACAGAAAAAATTTCATAGCAGTCAGCTGCTTTTATACAGACAACAGCCAATCAAAGATGAAAAACACATCAAATCTAAAGTAATAAAAAAAATATATAAATAAATCTATTTTATAGGATAATGATAGTTTCAGTGATAAAAGAGCAGGTTGTTGTCAGGAAGGGCATCTGGTGTGAAACTACCAACTAGAAAATCTTAATGCTGCACTATAAACTTTTCCTGATGGAGGAGGTAGATAGCTTGTCTCCATGAAGAACTTATTACTTTGTTTAGAATGTTCCACAGTATAGCATTTTTTGCATTTGTTCAATTACACGTTTTTTATTTCTGCAAATTATGAAAGTATGCATTCTTGTACTGTTAGTGGGCTCGCATCTCTCACTCACCCAGAAAAGTTACATAGTGCAGCTTTATGTTTTTTATACATTTTCTGTAAATTTTCAAATATTTTTTGGCGCATCTTTTGAAACATCTGCATCTGTAAATCTGCAATATGCGTATTTTCCTTAATGAACATTTGTGAGTTCATGCACAGTTTTTTATAGTTATTGTGCATCTAATTAATACAATTTTACCCTCACCAAATCATTGAAACGCTATGATTATTAATCTTCAGAATTTGGCAGGAAAACGTGTACATATGGAACGATAGACATGCCAAGCTTTTCCCATCAGTAAATCCCTTTCGATAAATATGAATATCTCACAAATATCAAACAGAGACAGAGGGATGGGTACCACAAGTTAAGAACCACTGAAATAAAAGATAATAACACAGCTGGATTTATGCAGCACTTTAGATTGTTCCCCAGATTGTGCGGTGGTAGCGGAAGTTGTAGCGGCTATTGGCAATAAATTAAAAAAAGAAAAAATTATAACCTCCTCCTGAACACTGGATTCAGAAGGCGCAGTCTGGTTTTCATCCCAGCTCTATAATCTCCATCGGGTGTTCAAGGGCACAGTCCACATGAAAAGATCTAGAGAAGGCATTCGACCATGTTCCTCGTGATGTCCTGTGGAGGGGAATTTAGGAATATGGAGTCCAGGGCCCTTTACTAAGGGCTGCCCGGTCTGTGTATGACCAGAGCAGGAGCTGTATTTGCATTAGCAGTACCGTATTTTCCGGACTACAAGCCGCTACTTTTTTCCAGTTTTTAACCGCTGCGGCTTACAGAGCAGTGCGGCTCATCATTTTTTTTTTTTTTTTTTTCCCTGTGGCGCTAAAAACATTTTCCCCAGCAACAGTAGGCATAAAAGTGAAAAGAGTGGATGTTGCTCCTTACATGTCAGTTACCCGCTGTCGGTGACTCATTTCTTACAGTGATAAGAAGACAGTGGTCTGGTTTATCGCGGGGTTAGTATAAACGAAATTCGTGACGAAATCCCCCCCCTCCCCTTTATTACAAATGGCAAATTATGGTAAAACCTAATTATATATATACAGTATCCACACAGTTGACTGTCATTAAAAAAGTCTGAAAACATTGGCTTAGTTCTTTGCTCCGGCAATGTGCACACGGGCGCCAGGGCTGTACATTTGTGTCATTTTTCGCACCAAAGAGACAGAAAATCGGAGAAAACGTTTAGCTAATGCCAATAAAGCTTCATTGTATCATTCAGAAATTCAGTTTGTTACTTTATGTAAAACGTCACATGTCGCAGTAATGTCCAAACACGGAGAAAAGGAGAAAAGGAGAGAGGAGATTAGGTCAGAGTCGCCAAATGTTGAAGACTTTGAAGAGTGACTATATATAACTTAATGTCGTAGGCACGGGACCATAAAAAGGAAGGAGGAGCAGATCTTTTCAAAACTTTAACGACACTCCGTCTCACGTAAGTCTACAAGTTTTGGTTTAAACCAGAGAGAAACCATTAGTTTACGCTTGATACGAACAACATCTGAACTGATGCTTCTGGACAGTCAGCGTGACTGAGATAAAACAAATACTGCACCTGAATGAACAGCAGCTCAGGTCACAACACAAGACACAACTGTCCCTGCGCCAACAAACGCACCACTCATGTTTTACCACTGGGTTTAATGTTTGTGCCGTGCAGTGTATTTTCTTACCGGTAACAGAAGAAACTGCAGCCTCCGCACATTAAGTTGAAACCAAATACATAATATGAACCAAACTCTGCCAATAAACTCCTCCTCGGTCTCTAGGTAAAGGTGTAATTCCAGGTAAATGTGGTGTATCCATGTGGAGCGCGTGTGTAAAGCTCCATAATCCTCCTGCTTCACTCAGGTAACCCCACAGGAAAATCTAAATCTAGTAGGTTATCAAAACAAAAAAAGAGTAGTATAATACTGCTATAATAATATAATATATATAATAATATAATAATACCACAATATTGAACAATTACCGACCAATCTCAAATCTGCAAAAGTTCTGAAAAAGTTGCTTACCAACAGCTTATTAACTTTCTCCAAATGAACAACTCCTATGATGTTTTTCAGTCAGGTTTTAGACCCCACCACAGCACTGAGACTGAGACAGTTTTGATCCTGTTAGATCTGAGAGTTGCCTTTGACACTGTGGATCATGGGATCCTCTCACAGAGACTAGAGGACTGGTTGGGTATCTCTGGTATTGCATTAAACTGGTCCTATCTGGAAAACAGGGAATACTTTGTTGAAATTAGAAAATGTGTCTCAGATAAAATATCCCTGACCTGTGGGGTGCTCCAGGGGTCAATTCTGGGACCCGTTTTTCAATCTCATTCAATACATGCTGCCATTAGGCCAGTTAATACGCAGCAATAATGTGTCCTACCACAACTATGCAGATGGCACTCAGATCTATGCCTCACTGGCAGCAGGTGAATATGAACCATTGGATTCACTCTGCCACTGCATCCAACAGATCGGTGTGTGGATGCAAAACAACTTTCTCCAGCTAAACTCAGACAAGACTGAAGTCATCTTTGGCCACAGAAACATAGAGAAAGTGTTAGCAGTCACCCTCAGTCTCTCTCTCTAAAACCTTAAAATCAGGCTAACAATGTAGGGGTAATCATGGATTCAGACTTGAACTTTAACAGCCACATCGAATCAATAGTATCTGCAGCTTTTTATCATCTAAAAAACATCGCAAAAAACAAAGGTATACTTTCAAAACCGGACTTAGAGAGACTTATCCATGCATTTGTCTCCAGTAGGTTAAACTACTGTAACGGCCTGGTCACCTACCTCTCCAAACGAGCATTAAGACAGCTGCAGTACATCCAGAAAGCTGCTGCTCGGGTCCTGAGTAGAACCAGAAAGTACGAGCACATAAGTCCTGTTCTCAAGTCTCTGCATTGGCTTCCTGTATCTCAAAGAATATACTTTAAAGCAGCTCTGTTTGTGTACAATTCTCTCCATGGCCTAGCACCAAAGTATATCTCCGACATGTTAGTGCCATATGAACCATCTCACACTCCTCCTGCTGCCCAGAGTCAATTACATGGGGAATCAGCGTTTCTGTTTTATGCAACTTAAACCTAGAATAATCTTCCTGAAGATGTGAGACAGGCCACTACTTTGGCAATGTTTAAATCCAGACTCAAAACAGTTCAGTTTAGCTGTGCATATGACTGAAAGGTTTTTATTCTGCATCCTTCTGTTTTAATGTTAATTTTATGATGTGAATATTTATGTTTTTGATTTGTGTGATTGTAATGTCTTTCTTATTCCGTAAAGCACTTTGAATTACTTTGTGTATGAATTGTGCTATACAAATAAACTTGCCTTGCTGGGGCAGTTTGGATCTGAGTGTGAGGCGGCTGAGATGAGTATCAGTTCCTCCAACTCCAAGGTCATAGTTCTCGACCAGAAAAAGGTGGCTTGCCCTCTACAGGTGGGTGGAAAGTCCCTACCTCAAGTGCAGGAGTTAAGTATACATACATAAGTATCTTGGAGTCTTGTGAGAGAAGGATGTTGCAAGACATTGACAGGGAGATTGGTGCAGCATCTGCAGTGATGTGTATGTTTAATGTGTATGTTTTTTATCTTTAAAAATGTGACAATGTGACAGCCGGAATTTCCTGACCTTGCCATCCAGATTGACCAGTAGAAAAAAAGGTCTACAAGTAGGATATAATTGGATCTTCATTGATTTTTTTTTTAAATCATTCCAAAGTTATAATAAGACCCCATTGTAACATTAATGAAACTTCTATTATTTAATGTCAAAAATGACTCTCTACTGTCTGAAAAAGGAATGTTTTCAAGTTGTTGTTTTTTCTTCTGTACCAATGGCTTCTCCATCCACCACCAATCACTCACACAAACGTACATTTATACTTAATGTAGGTGAAGTGTCTTGCCCAAGTACACAAAGGCAGTAATCAATGGTTGTGGCTGGGATTCAAACTGTCAACCTTTCTGAGAGTTCTGAGACAACCACTCAAGCTGCTGTTGCCAACAAATATCTGAGATGGACAAAGAAACTGTTCAACAAGAAAAAAAAATACCCACCTTAAGAATTTTGGTAAAGTCAGGCCTCAAAAACGACCTGCCAAACAAAATAGCAAGGCACTCTGAGTGAGTCGTTGGAGACAAGAGGTGACGCAGTAGAGAAAAAGCCCGAAATGACAAAATTGGGCAAAGATTTTTAATAATAATAATAATAATTTGAGTCTGACGGACTGTAAAAACACTTAGAGATGTCAAAATTGATGTGCAAAAAGCAGAGCTGTAACCAACTGCTACCTCAAGTCACTGTGTCAAGTGCTATAGCAGTAATGTGTCCATTTTGAGACCAGTGAACTCGTGCCATTTTCCACTCTCTTCACTCAATACCTACTACCCAAGACTGTTTTGTACACTTCAAATGGAGAAAATCTCCTCTTGTAAATGCCGTTCTATTTTTCCCCCCCGTTTTTGTTAATGTGGTGTAACCTGCTAAAAGCTCTGGTATTTAAAGTTCAACGTTTAGGAGGATCCAAGAAACAATGTACTTGAAAAGCAGTGGGAGCAGGGACAGATTTGCATATGGCAAGGCAGAAAGAAAATGGAAAAATGGAATTGCAATAACAATATTCCATCATAGAAAATACATATATTTTGAGTACAATAAAAGACTGCAAAGTAAAGATCTTAAACAGGCATTCATCAATTTGTTTATCATTACGTATATGATCCATCTAGAGTGGTCAAAAGTATTAAAAAAGAGCCACTAATGGATAATAAAAACTAGTATCAAAACTTGATACTCATTTGAGCAGGTATCGAGACTAAAAAAGTCACAGGACAGAAAATAATATAATTAATTAACTTTCCTGAATAGCTTTAGAATGATCTTGAGCTGTATCAGAATAAGTATAAGACCACATAGACTAATATGCTATGCTATGGACCATACCTGGATGGCTGAGGGATTACATAGATATAAGGCCACATGGTAATATAAAAGATAGTATTATTTAATGTTGAAAATTACATTCTATTGTCTAGAGAAGAACTACTACTCTTTAGTATTGAAATCGAGTTTGAAATTTTAGTATCATGACAACACTAGGTCTATCACATGTTTTTAGTGGTACTATGATCAAAGAGAACCCTATCCATGGCTGCAGGGTTCTCTGCATCCTACATATTTTTAGATAGATTTTTAGACTGATTTTTAGACTGATTCCCGGCTGTTAAGTTTTCCAAATGCCTTTCCCCACTCTTCTCTCCCATTTTATGCTGTTTACCATCCTGTCTATTATTATGTGTGAGGTGAAAGAGGTGTTCACTACTCAGCCACTGTACCACTCAAACTAAGATAAAACCAACAAGACATCATATGTCAAGCAAGTAAACAAACTGATTTGTGTTAGAAGAGAAAGGAAATTTGAAATCAGCCATATCTGACCACTACAAGATATAAAACCACAACACAGTCCATGTTGTTGTGGGTCACCGGTCCTGAAAGTAACAAATATCACCACTGGATTAGAGAACAAGATAAGGATGTTACAGAAAGACACGGAAGTGAGGTCCAAGGGGCATAAATCAGGACGAGGGAGCTTACATCTTGTCACACATGCGATGCAGTCTTGGAGTAGGTATAAAAAAAAATACTGCTTTGCTAAAATATAAAAGGTCATTAACATGCATCGTGATATGCATAATGTTGTATAATTTCTTTCATTATCATACAGATTAGATCGATCAAACACTACAAAATATTCTTTGAATTATTCTGCATAAAACGGCTAACCCTGTACATGCATGTTCTGAAATGTGAGTCTTGTATTATTTTGCCAGTTCATATGTGTTATATGGTCTATTCTGGATATGCTTAAAATGTGAACTTTGAGCAGAATCCTATTATTAATATATAAATCACAATCACAATTAGATATTTCCACCCAAATTATTATACATTTTTATTATTATTATAAACATTTAATTAATTTGTTAATTTCAATAGTGCAAAAACAAAAACTAAGTCTAATTGTGTGTTAAAAGTAAAACAAAGAGTTCATCGAAATCACCAGATATTTTGGTGTCCTTAACTCAACAGAAAAGACTTGCACCCATAGACTGTATATATAAATGGACATTGCTAACACACTAGCTATTAAAATGTTCATATTAGCCCGATCCTGGTATTTTTATTTTGCCATTTTGTCCGTCAAGATATGAACATTAATAACAGACAAATCAGGCGTTGTTTCTAACAGGTTTGATTGACAGCATTGCTAAACACCTGTTCCCTCCTAAACCAGCGGTAAAAGCAGGAAGGGGTGTTACCTTCAACAGCTTTGCTCCAGATTGGCTTTTTGGTTGCTATGATAGTCTGAATTTCAAATATCGAACTTGACTCCAAATTTGTCCCTATAACTGCGAGCCTCGATAAGCTTCATCTGAATGGAGCCACGCTATGGGTGACGTCACACTCACTTAGTCCACTTCTTTATACAGTCTATGCTTGCACTGTACTTCCTCTGACTCAGGCCAGAGCTGAAAATGTTTACAAAAATGTTCACTGGGGTCTTTTACTCTTCTAAATACCAAGTTGGTCTGTACAGGCACTAGCAGAGATCTAACCATTCAATCAACTGTCCTGGCAGACACGGTGTCAGCTACCTCTAAAGATAAAACACAAAAAACTATTTTTGTTTTAGCAGACTGTCAAAACAAAACTACTTTAATCATACTGTTGACAACCTTTTTTGTTTGTAACATTGGAATCCTGAGGTTCATTTTCCAGCTTACAATAAAAAAAAAAACAAAAAAAACTGAATATATTTTATTGTACTGGGTTAAACTTCAGATTTATTTAAATTCAAATGTATTTAAATGTATTTTTGTATCCATGAAGATGCTTTTCCTAGAATATTCCACATTATGGCATTAAACTTTCAACTATGTCAATTATTGTATTACAATTACAGGTATTTATTGATCAGAATTACTTTAAAAAACGTGTATTCTTATTATGAGTGAGCTCACCACTTCGCAGATCTGACTTGTAACTAGGCCTGTCACAATAAATACTATATCGACTTATCATTCAAGACATGACAGATTGGACCAATAATTTTTGGGGGTCAATATTTATCGTGGGGACTTTTTCTTAATACTAGTCGGGAACATTTTGTTATTTTCCTGTTCTACGATTAGATTTGAGCTGTGGACGGTTGAATAAATACCTTCTATGACTCATTATAGATGCAAAATAACTACCAAAGTGTTTAATTTTGCTATTTATTTATTGCCGTTAGTGTTATTTTTAACCATGTCAAACATTTAGAATAGTTTTTGGGAGATAATTCCACGTCTATATTTTCTTCTGCAATATATTATATTTCAAAATTTGCTATCGTGACAGGCCTACGTGTAACCTTTGCTGCTGTCATGTGCTTGTATCTATGGAGATATGCAATACAATGAAAACATTCCAGGCAAAGCATGGAGGACATGCAAGCGCAGTGGACTCTTCACTAAAGTTACACAGTGCACTTTTAATGAACCTTGGTAATTTGTTGTTGTTAATTATTTTAGGTATTTCAGACTTGTTTTGTGATGCACTGCTTATTAAAAAAGCATAGAAAATATAATTTATTAAATCAGTTTGATATTTAGTGAGTGGTCGTTTTTGATTTTTTATTGTTTTATTTATCTAGGCCTGTTTTATCTATCAAGGCCTGTTTACTATATCGGCTTATCGTTCAATATATGAAAGCTGGAACAATATATTTTGGAGTTTAATATTTATCGTGTGCACTTTTCCATTGTAAAAATGGGGAGTTATTGTGTCAATGACTTAAAGTAGTTTCAATATTGTCATTTACCACAGTATATCTCTGTGCCAATATATCGTGCTTCAAAATATGTTGTCTAAAATGTGAGGCCTATAAGTATCAGTACAATGTAAAAAAGATCTCAATGCTCACAAAATAAATAAATTAAATTAAATACTTGAGCAAAATTATATGATAAGACCAAAGACAAGATTACATTCAGAATACAAAGATTGCAATGTATGCTCGTAAGATCCGCCAATATGCAAAAGCTGTGTTTAAGTTGGCTTCTGAGTAAGTGTATGTGTGCCGAGGCTATCGTCATTTTATTCATATTACTTGGTTGAATCAATACCTGTTCTGGACAGGAAAGAAGTCCATTACCATAAGTGAGCACACCTTAAACTTTCATTTTCCTATTAATCAAGTCGATTAGAGGCGATTGACTACAGTAGAGGGGATCAATATTGTTCTACCATCACATAAATGCAAGCAGAGCAAAAATAATCCACTACACATCAAATAACTTTGGGTGAATCAAAACTGCAAAAAAGTTTAGTCAAATGTTATTTAAAAGATCTTATAACTTAATATAGGTATAAAGCTATTATATCTCTTATAGTCTAGGTCATTTGTATTTACTTTGTTTTAAGAGGCTATGTTTCATCAGTGAGACAAATAGACACACATAAAGTGACAGAGGACAGACAGACAGCACCCCCTAGCTTGCACAACATGAACTGCATAAGCTACACCAGGCAGCTTTTTCCTTGTAGTTAAAAGAGGAAATAAAATGAAGCAAGCACATATTACACAAAAAAAAAAAAAAAATAAACAGCATTAGTGTAACAGTGTAAGTACTGGCTGATACTGAAGTTATTGTGCAATTGTGATCCCATGGATAGGCCTACTACAGTTTTGTAACAGGGAATAAAAGTAAATATCGATAATATTATGAGGAAACGCTAAAAGCAGATGTTTTGTTACAGGTAACAAAAAAGCTGATGTTTTGTTACAATTTAAAGGTCCACTATGTAACTTTTTCTAATCAACTTCTGCTTGCTTGTCCATTTTTCAGATTGCCTCCATGGAGATGTTGTTTCTTTCCCTGAAATGTTCCACAGTATGGCATTCAACTAACTTGCATTTACGCAATCATTTTATACCTTGATAAATATGTATCTAGACCTGCTACAATAAAAAATTCTGATGCACAAGATATCGCTACAGAGAAATACTGCGATACACTATGATATTGGAACTACTTTATGCAACAGATTAAGTTTTAAATAATGCAAGATAATCCCCATAAACTATTTTTAAATAGACTGTTTCATTAACAGACATGAGCTGCAACAAATAAATAGCAGAATGTATTAATAATTAACCATAAAAGGGACTTATTCACCCTTCCACAAGTCAAATCTTATCGCAGTACAGTTGTCCCTCACTATAACGTGGTTCACCTTTCACGGCCTCACTGTTTCACAGATTTTTTTGGTGCAATTTTGCATGCTTTTTTACATCTTATGAATGCACATTGTGTTCTGCGCCCTGATTGGCTAAGGGATTGTAGACTACTGTCAATCAATCTTCTCCATGCCTTGTCTTCTGTACAGTGCAGAATGCGTTCAGCTTGACAAATTTACATAAATGTTTGATCACTAGCGGTGTGACTCGGAAAAAGACACTTGCACCAAGGCCTTCAGTGGAAAAAGACACTACAGCTGAGCAGCACCAGGACGAAGAGGCATGGTCAGAGGAACTGTGAAATACGCGTGAGTCATTATTAATAATTTCTTATATGTCCAACCTCATAGGTTGATCATTAACAACCTACATTTCTAAAAGCTATAATTTTTATTTACAGTTTAGGAAATGTTTATATTTTTATTTCTTAAATAAATGTTTGGGCCTGAAAACAGATCTTGATTTTTGGTTTCATTTTATAATACTGTACATATAAAAACTAATACTGTACTAATACTGTATTAAAAAAAAAAAAAACAAGCTCGCAAAGGTCTGAACTTTCTGTCTGTCTGAGAAAAGTGTATTAAGTGTGTGTTGAGGGGTTTTACAGCCTTAAAACATACATAATAACTGTAAAAAATAAAGCTGACTGCTTTGCGGATTTCACCTATTACGGGTTATTTTTTAGAACGTAACCCCTGTGATAAACGAGGTACCAATATACCCAAAATCTCCCAACTTTTGTAAAGATAAAGTACACACGATAAATACTGAGGACCAAAATATTTTGATCCAGCTTTCATGTATTGAACAATAAGTCAGTATAGTAGTTATTGTGACAGGCCTATATGCATCCCTACTGAGAGAGGGTCGCCTCTCCAAATAGGTGATGCTTGTCTTGATGGCGATAGATACGTTTGTAGCTTGTCCATGGAGCCAAAAGCTGGTGAACCATAGGCGTGTCACGATAACACATTTTGAAGTGCTATTATAACACATTTTGAAGTGCTATTATATTGCTTGAAGTAAATATAGATGATAAACAAGAATATTGAAACCAAACCATAAAGCAGAATTATCCCCCAAAAACTATTCTGAGCATTATTATTTAAAAACATGAGCTGCAACAAATCCATAGCAGAACCCAACACTTACTAACAATTACTTTGGATCTATAATGAGCCATAGGGTTAACCCAAACCCTAATTCAAACTTCTACAGTTCAAATCTTATCATATTGCAAAAAAAAAAATAAACCCACAATTTCCCATCAATACAAATAAAAGGTACACATGATACATATTGAACCCCCAAAAATGATCTTTCCATTTGTAATTTATTGAGCAATAGGTCGACATAGTAATTATCATGACAGGCCTTGTGAACCCTGCAGAAAAGCTACATAGTGGATCTTTAATGTGGCACTTATATTATGTTGTTTAATAAACTAAAAATAATTAAATCCTTCACTTTAAATTATCACAGTTTGATTTAAAGCACTTATTGGACAGCTGACAATCTATATCCAATGTATTTTTATTATCACTCATTCATCATTCTAGTTAAATGCACTCAAAATAGGTAACCTTTTGCCCACCCACATAGTAATATTACCTTTCTGAAGTTTTAAACCATGACTAAGCCCTCTAATATGTGCTACATGTCGTCATTGCTTTGGTGCCCTATTGATGTAATGCCAAAATGAGAAAGGTCCAGTTTTATGTGTTATGACATAATTTTCAGCCCACCCACCCCATCCCTTTCTGGAGCCTCTATAAAAGGAGTCACGAGAACAGCTTTGGTCTTGTGACAGCACCAGGTCATCCACATAGACATAAAGAGTAATATGTAATGGTCATATGTTCCATGTTATAAAATATATTCTTAAAAGCCTTACATATTCTCAATCATAAAATAGGTCTGCAGATCACATTGAGAATTTGAGCCCGAGGCCAGTCACTCGTCTATGCAGAATAGCAGGATGCAGGTGGCTTTTTAGTCCATCATCAGCAGATATTCCTGCTTAGCATCACTCTACCCTCTGGCTTTGCACTTCCTCCTCCTCTTATGGCTCGTCTGGATTTCCATTCTCATCCTTCTTATTGCACTATTGTACCCAGTTAACTGTCCTCCTCTGCCCTTCAAACTGCATGCATCATTTAGAGAAGTTATGACCACATTTCCTCCGATTTTCACCAAGACGAAAGACTGTACAGGAACAGTTAAAAATGAAGGTATCATCTTTATAGGAAAAATTGTACTGCATTTGACCCATCGTAAGGCAACCCATTAAGACCAGTGTGCTCTCCACAGATCTGACTTGTGACTTGGCGGCGCCACCTGCTTGAGTCTTTCTTTAGACAAAAGAATATGATTTTCAACATTAAATAGCAGTACTTTATTTTATATTACCATGTGGCCTTATAGCTGTGTAATCCCTCAGTCATCCAGGTAGGTTCCGTAGCAGTCCATGGGTATATGCTAGTCTATGTGGTCTTATACTTGTTCATTTCTATGTTGTGACTTTTTCAGTATCAATACTTGCTCAAATGAGTATCTCGTTTCAATACTAGTTTTAGTATTGATTAGTATCTCATTTATTTTTTATACTTTTGACAACCCTACTCAATAATGATAGATACATTTAATACCACACTGTCGAACATTCCACGCAAAGCAATAAAACCTCCATGGAGACAATGGGGTGGCAGGCCTTCCACTGGTAAAGTTACATAGTGCCCCTTTAATAACTGCTGTCCTATTCATGTCTTGCATCATGCATTAACAAACTATTATTATTATTATGTACCAGGCTTTACCTTCCCATTCACCTTCAGCATGTCATGTCTGTTTGTATATCTCTAGTATGTCTGGTCTGGATTTCTTATGCCTCTGAGAGCTGAGGGGGATCAATAGAGACAAATGCTCCGACAGAATGCTGAGCTGGTCAAATTCATTCATCCATATTCTCAATACGGATACTTCCCTGATTATTGATCACAGAGCCAGTAGATTGATTACAGTAAAGAGGTTACACTGCATTTGGACATTTTACCCTTCTTTCTCATTAATACGTCCTCAACAATTAAAACAATGAGTGTGTGAGACTTGAGAATAATATTAAGTAATGAAAAAGAGTAAGATTAAATGAAATTGAGATTGAGAGTGTCTGTGTAAATTCCACGTATGAATCAATAAGTGCTTTGTCACTTTGTGGGTGTATCCGATATCACACAATAGGAACAAGCTGATTTATATTGTCCAATGGAAGAAACCCACTACTTGCATGAGTAAACATATAGGATTATGAGAGTTTGAGTACATACTGCAAAACTTGTTCAGGAAACGGCTGCTGTAACAATTAATTTGAATAATGATGTATACAAATAGTCGTAATAGTATTTTGCTAATAGTTAGTTGTTATCTTGACTATACACATGCCAGAAGATCTTTTATATTATAAGAAAGTCAGCTGCAATACAAAATCTAAATGCCAAAAATAATAAACAATTTTGTGTTTCCATCAAAAATACACATAAATATTGATCTTATTCGCCCCACCCACTTTTGTCGTAAATGCTACCAAATTACGCTTTCTTTGTGGTGGTTAAGCGAGAATCCCATTCATTTCAAAGGATAATTTGGGACACATTTTACCACTAAAATCTGATTTAAAGTAGGTTGGTTTGTGTAAATTGTTCAATGTTCATGTGCCCCAACAAGTAAACACTGCACTGATTCTCTAGGAAGTTTAAAAACAGCTTTCTAGTCCATATAGAACTGATTGGCTGTCAAGATCTGCAGCTTCATACAAAATAATACAACCCCAAAGACAATGGTGGCCTCTAAATAGAGGCTATATTCATGTTTCTGGAATAACATGAATATAGTCTCTATTTAGAGGACTTCAGGTACCATATTTCAACATTTTTGTAAATGTATTTTTTTAAATGTGACATACAATAGAAATAATCGTTTGACTGGTCATCAACAAAAATCACTGTTGCAAAACTAGCTGTATGTTATTTTTTCCATGCATTTTTGTAGTAGTAGTCAATATTAGGAGTACAGAGTGCAAAAATGTTTTGTGTATTTATTTATTTTTTTTACATACAAGGAAATCAGCATGATTAGGGAATTGGACTGAGAACCTTCTTGCTGTGAGGTTAGCCACTCAACCACTAAGCCGCAACCAACATAATGTATGCAAACTATTTCACTGACTTTGTGAACTTTCCCCAGACAGAAGTTCAGTGTCTGTACCGGAGCCAAAAACTATTCAACTTCTGCTTGCTTGTTCGTGCAGATGGTAGACGCCTTGCTCTCATCCATACCAGTGTGCGTAAACTCATGCATGTTAATGTACTTTACCACGATTAGACCAATACATGAGAAACTGCATCTCCTACAAGCCCCCTCTGGTGCTCTGTAGATCACATTGGCCCACATGGAAGAGCATTATGGTGGCTAACAGTGGCACAGATGGCCACTTTCGGCACTGGTCATATTCTCAATGAGTCACCGAAGAGGGCCCTAAAAACACCAGTCAAGAGTCGTAATTACCACAAGCCCCGCCCACCAGGAAGCAACAGTGAAATTAGCCAAATGTGCATGAATGGAGGAAGTTTGTCAAAGTTGGCACTAGCATGGCAGATGGTGGAAGGGAATTGCAGTCATATTGAGTTAGTTTGTTTGGAAAGTATATTATAACTAACTACATTTATGTAGTCTTTTGTAGTTGCCTTTTCTTATTTATTATTTCACCAGAAGTTCACATACACAAACCTCCTTAGTTCAATAGCGTTTTTGCAAAATATTTACTCAATAAAAAAAAAAAACCTCTTGGAAATTAGCAATAAGTTTGTACAAATGTGAATGTAACAACTTGTAAATGAACAGTTCTTACTAATTAAAAGCCATGATTTCATGTAGAAAGCACGTTAATGGAGAGCAGGTAGGGTATTTATTTTGCCACAAATCTGATGAAAACAGTGAAATTTGTTTGACACACAAGGTTTCAAAACAAGGACAAAGGAATGACAATGAATGACAAGGAATGTATGCCAAATTGTAATCGTCTTCTGTGCTACCTGCTTAGGGACAACAGATGTCCTTACCAAATATCATTGAATGTTCTATAGTACGCCATTTAACAAGTCTTGCGTTTATTCAGTTATTTTTATTGCTCAAAGATACCTTGAAAAGCATGCAATCTTACAATGAGCACAGTCACCTCACCACAAATCTGACCTGTCACTTGGCTTGGTGGCTCAAAAACACTCTCTTTAAACAACAGATTGTGATTTTCAACATTAAATTGGTACTTTCTTTTATATTACCATGTGGCCTTATATCTGTGTAATCCCTCAGTTGTCCAGGTTGTTTACATAGCAGTCTATGGGGTAAGTCTCTTTTTTGTAATTATTTGTAATTGTTTTCTGTGTTATCTGTTTTGAGAACAGATCTCTCTACAAAATACGTGCATATATAAAAATAATACTAAATACAGACTCACTTTTTGAACTGTTCCAAGGTAAAAAGATTGTTGGTAAAGACATGTCAAATGATCTGGTGTTGAATTAAAACTACCGTAATTTCACGACCATAAGGCACAGGTAAAAGTTGCGAACAGCGATGGATGTCAGACGGCAAACACAGCTTTACAAAGACCGGGAGCAGGCGCCGGGCGAGTTACGCCATGATTTGTGAATGGATTGTGGATGCTTGGGCTAACGTATCTGCTTGCACTGTTCTTTGAGCTTTCGCAAAAGTCGGAATCGTTCACTCGAAGCGGTACTGCAACAAAACGGACTCTTATGGTGATGAGAGGGAACCTGGTGTATTTTTATAGAAATCTAGCGCAGCTGTTCATTTCAGATACAGAGGATGAAGACTTTGATGGATTTGTGAATTAATTTAAAAAATTATGTGAGCATTAGGGGTGTGCTAAAATATCGATACACCGATATATATATATCGATACTATTAAAATGGGGGGAATATCGATATCGATGCGGTATCGATTCTTTGATTCCTAGTATCGATATCGATATTCCCCCCAGGCATTACTCTTTACGGGTGAAGAGAAGCGAGAAGCAAGAGACACAAAAATGTCAGAAAAAAATGTTTCAACCGCCTTCCTCCCTCTAGTTAGAAACATGCATTAATCAAAAAGCACTTCATTGTGTTTTTTAATCTTCAATAAATGGAAGATAAATGCACCATTTAATGTTTCTTTTTTCTTTTTTTTTTTTTTTTTTTGTGAAAATTGGGTTGACCATTTAAGTAAGGTTGAAGGCCTTTATTTTTTTCTGAATCGTATCGTATCGATTTGAAATATATCATATCGAATCGTATCCTATCGAAAAGGCACTGTATCGAGATACGTATCGTATCGTGGACTGTGTATCGAGGTACGTATCGTATCGGCAGCTTCTTGGTGATACCCAGCCCTAGTGAGCACTTTGCTAAATACTTGAATAAAGCACAACCGAACACAGTATGTGCTCTAAAAAAAGGCAAAGGAAGCAAAAACATGAATGTTTTACCGTGCCTGCGCCCTAAGGCCCGGTGCGCCTTTTTTATGTGTTAAATGCAGAAAAAGCACCCGCAACTGAACTGCGCCTTATGGCTGTGAAATTACGGTACTCAGAATAATAATTAGGCCAGTTGAGATAATTACTATATAAAACTTATTGTTCAATATATGAAAGTTGGAACAATATATTTTGGGGCTTAATATTTATCGTGTATACAGTTTATTTCCAATAGTGGAGAGTTTTTTTTTTTATTATATCACCAGCATGTACAGAAAAAAGATACTTCTCCATGTTTCCTTCTAGATCTTACTTGTTGTCACTGATAACAAAGTACAGTTCTATAACAGTTGTTTAAACATGGAACTTAAAACTCAAAATAGTAAAATGATAATTATTCATATCAATAACATTTTAAACTGTCAGCAACTTTATTCATTTTCATCATATAATTGTTAATTGTCGCAATCATTTTGGTCATGATAATCATGACACCAAATTTCAATATTGTCCCATGCATAATCTGAACTATACAGACTCTAAAACACATAGAAAAAGACCTTTTTATAATAATAAAGTAGCTTTAAAAAAAAAAAAAAAAAAAAATAAGAACTATTTCAATCATAAATTATTTGTAAATATTCTCCATCTAGAAACCTTCAGTCAGCATATTTGGGTATTTATTTGGTAAAAAATTATTGTTTGATTGTTCAGCTAATTGAAAAATTACAAATAACAGCCCAGTGTGTTGTTTACACAGCACAGCGGTCTGTTAGGAAGAACCATTATTTGGAAGACCGAGATGAACCTCTTTAATTAATTGGAAAAAATAATCGCTGATTCGTCGACTACTAAAATAATCGTTTGTTGCAGCCCTACCTATGACATTACCTGATGCTTACTTCCTCCATTCCCCCTCTGTGATCCTGTTTTCTCCATCTTCTATTATCTGTACCTCCACATAACAATGGTCGTCACAGGGGCTTTTGGAGTAGGATTTTCTGCCTGTCACATCTGATTGATTAGGTTTTTATACATGTTTTATCTGTGGTTTTAAGGATTAACCAGAAGCAGTTCTAAGTGTCAGCTGTCAAGTCTGCACCTAAGCCAATGTAGAGGAGTAGACTGATGGATTAGATAAGTAGAAGCACTGGAATAATTCAAATTTGAAATAGGCATGTAATGATAAGTACTACTATTCACTTAAAGGACAGGTACATATGATGTACTTCAATATATAGAGAGAGCTCTCAGCTTGAACTTGAAGGAGAAGTAATTACCAAAGTTTGTCTTCAGACAGAATGGTAAATGGTTGCATTTTTATAAAACACTTTTCCACCTTCAAAGGCACTCAAAGCACTTTACATCAAGGAACCACTCATCCATTCACACACACATTCATATACCAGTGTACACAGACACTGGGGGAGCTGGAATCGCACCACCAACCTGTGGGTCAGTGGATCTGACCGCTCAGGATTCGTACCAACCTTTGGATCAGGGGACAAACGCTCTACAAACTAAGCTACTGCCACCCATCTTTGTCTGAATAAAACACAATAAAACGCACCATCTTGCGTAGAGGAGGGCAGATTATTGAAAACTTGAAAGGTTCTAATTCATCAAATCAGATATTTTTATCTAAAATCATTCAGCTCTTGCAAATAATGTCCTTTATTTTTTACAAATCTGAGAGTAGTTCAATGTTTATTTCTAAAATAATAATGTATGTGTAGTTGAGCTAAACTTGTTTTGTCCCAGTACAGACATTACTGCAAAAATCAAGTACAATCAAATAAACAAGAGCAGAAATTTACAATTATTTTTTTCTTGAGCAGTTTGCGTAATTTCCTTGTGTTGGTTAATTATTTTTAATATTACTTATTACATGCTAAAATGACAAACCTTTTGAACTTGATCAAGGTGGCTCATTTGAAAGCTCTTTAGCGAACACATTAGCTTATACATAACATCTATCTCTCAGTCTCTCCCACTCCATTCATTTGGTCTTCTTCCTCCTCCTCCTCCTTCTCTTCCTCAAGGTGAGTGAAAGCTGTAGTCTGCCGCCTCCTCAGGTCGTGTGTTAGCTGAGGGGAGCGGGGTTAGCCAATTAAACGCGTCTCTTATCATCGCTCACACCAACGGCCCAGGACCAGCTTTACTCTGGCAAGAATTACTCTGTCAGTGTATGCAAATATGTGCACTTTATCTGTATGTATGTGTGTGTGTGTGTGTGTGTGTGTGTGTGTGTGTGTGTGTGTGTGTGTGTGTGTGTGTGTGTGTGTGTGTGCGTGTGCGTGTGCGTGTGCGTGTGCGTGTGCGTGTGCGTGTGCGCGTGTCTATGGGTAATGGCACACATTTAGGCCATACACATGAATTTTCCACTCAAAAAGGTTGACATGAGAGGTGGTTCCCGGTAACATGTGAATGATTGAGGTGAAGAAGAGAGCTTATAGCCAATATGAAGTGATTACATTAGGCTCTTAAAAGATTATATCGTCTACTTACAAGGCCATGAATCAAATAGGTTTCAGTTTTAAAAGATGCAGACTCTAGGGGCCAGGCTACATTTGTTCTCAAGGTATTACCATCCAGTGAATGGTAGTATAAGGGATGAGTAATGTTTCGGTAAAATGATAGGAATTTATTTGAAAAATATTATTGGTTTTACTTAATCAGTTATTGATGACACATAATCTTCAAATTATCGGTTGAAGATAGCGTTAAGTAATAGTAGTAGTAAATAGGAGTGGTAATACAAATACAAATTGTGGCATATTGTTATAGGAAATAGTAGGCCTGTCATGATAAAACATTTTGAAGTGCGATATACTGCTGAAGTGAATATAGATGATAAACGATAATAGTGAAATCAAACCATAAAACAGAAATATCTTCCAAAAAACATTCTAAATGTAAAATACTACACAAACAAAATATGAACTGCAATAAATACACTACTCACAATAAGTTAGGGATTTTGTGAGAGACTCAGTGCATGTCATACAAACAGTGTTTGTTTCACTTCAGAGATTTTTGGGATAGGGAGGCAATTGTATTGGGATGATAGACACTCCTCATGTTGTGTTTTCCACGTAATGGTCTCACTGTGTACAGTGTGCCTTACATATTGGGGCCCAAAAAAAACCCTTTTCAGTGTGGCATCAATTTCAACATTCTGTGGGTATAAAAAGCTGGTATTGTCAGTAAGTCATTCCAAGTTCATCATTCAAACAGCCATGAACACACAACGTCACTTAACGGACGAGCAGCGCCACCTGTCCATAGCGGGTCTTCGGGTTGGTGGCAGGCAGTCAGATGTTGCTCGTGAACTTGGTGTGTCTCAAAGTGTCATCAGCAGACTTGCATCAAGACAGAACTACTGGCTACTGAGTTTGTGAAAGACCCAGGAGTGGAGCCCCACGAGTGACAGACCGCAACGATGACCAGTACCCAAGGACCTATGCACTCAGACATTGTTATGCAACTGCAACACAGCTGCAGGACCGTTTACGAGATTTGAGGGGTACTAGGGTTTCCAGACAAACCATTCGCAACCGACTCCACCACTTTGGCTTGAATGCCAGGCGACCGTTGCAGGTGACTTCACTGACACCAAGACACCGCCGTGAACATTTGCAGTGGGCACAAGACTATGTGACCTGGACAATGCAGCAGTGGTCTACCGTCCTGTTCACTGATGACTGATGAGTGTCGGGTCACCAGCACAGAAATGATGGTTGTCAGCGTTGCTGGAGAAGGAGAGGTGAGCGATACGCCCCATGGTCCCCAGGGTTAGCTTTGATGGAGGAGGTGCAACAGTCTGGGCAGGCATCACCAGTCAGCGCAAAATAGATTTGGTTATTGTAGATGCCTCATTCACTGCATGTTCTTACCTCAGAGACATCATAGACCAAAATTGACCAAATGTGACATACAATAGAAATTGACCAAATGGTGGAAACACCCGCTACTGACATTGTCAATTCTTGCCATTTGGGGCTATCCTTGTTATTGTCAAAATTTTTGTTGTAATGAATATTAAACTCATGAAGAAAAAAAACTCATTCATTATTAGTAATATCAAAGGGAACTTTTACTCATTTCATTAAAATTAAGACCAAATAGGAAAAGCACTCATGTAAATAACAATATCCCTAACTTATTGTGAGTAGTGTAAATGACAGAATGCAACACTTAAGAAGTTGGTTTGTCCATCCATTTTCTTCCGCATATCCGGAATATCCAGATACTCCTGGAGCATCCCCCAAAGGACACAGATACACATGTGGACTGGTTGGGCAAACTCCCATGAACCCCTGAGCACCCGATGGAGAGTGTAGAGCTGGTCCAGTGTTCCACGACCGGGATGAAAATCACACTGCTCCTCCTGAATCCGAGGTTTGACCATCGGTTGGATTCTCCACTCCCGACCCTGGTATAGACCTTACCGGGAAGGCTGAGGAGTGTGAGTCCCCTGCAATTGGAACACACTCTCCGGTACCCCTTCTTGTACAGAGGGACCATCATCCCGGTCTGCCAGTCCAGCGGTACTGTCCCCGACCGCCACGCAATGTTGTAGAGACATCTCAGCCAAGACAGCCCCACAACATCCAGAGACTTGGGTAATCGGGACAGATCTCATCCACCCGCACTTGATGGACAAGTGCACCTCCAGGTCCCCAGTCTCTGCTTCATCCTCGGAAGATGTGACAGTGGGATTGAGGAGATCCTTAAAGTATTCCTTCCACTGCCCGACAACATCCCCAGTCGAGGTCAGCAGTCGTCCACCCACAATGTAAGCAATGTTGGTGAAGCACTGCTTCCCCCTCCTGAGGCGTTGGACGGTTTGCCAGAATTTCTTTGAGGCCGTCCGATAGTCCTCCTCCGTGGCCTCCCTGAACTCCTCCCAATTCCGAGTTTTTGCCTCTGCGACAGCACAAGCCAAGGCACGTTTGGCCCGCCAGTACTCGTCAGCTGCCTCAGGAGTCCCACAAGCCAACAACACTCGATAGGACTCCTTCAGCCTGACGGCATTCCTTGCTTTCGGTGTCCACCACCGGGTTCAGGGGTTGCCGCTGCGACAAGCACCGCAGTCCTTACGACCACAGCTACGAGCAGCCGCACCGACAAGAGAGGTGGAAAACATGGCCCACTCTGAGTTTATTTCCCCAGTCTCACCCAGAATCTGGGAGAAGCTCTCCCGGAAGTGCGAATTGAAGACCCCCCCGACAGAGGGCTTCGCCAGACGTTCCCAACAGACCGTCATGATACGCTTGGGCCTGCGAGGTCTATCCGGCTTCCTCCTCCACCAGCGGATCCAACTAACGACCAGGTGGTGATCAGTCGACAGCTCTACCCCTCTCTTCACTCGAGTGTCTAAAACATGCGGCCGGAGGTCAGATGACACAACAACAATGTTGATCATCGAGTCCAGCCCATCTCAAGGAGTTGGGTTCCAGAGCCCAAACTGCGCATGGAGGCCGACTATACCTAGCCGGTAACGCTCAACCTCTCGCACAAGCTCAGGCTCCTTCCCCCCCAGCGGGGTGACATTCCATGTCCCCAGAGCTAGTCTCCATGTCTGAAGATCCGGTCATCAAGGCCCCTGCTGTCGACTGCCACCCAGATCTCTCTGCACCGGCCCCTTACAGATCCTCCCACGGGTGGTGGGTCCACGTGAGGACGGCCCCACGTCGCTCCTTCTGGCTGAGCCCAGCCGGGCCCGGTGGGGAAAGGCCCGGCTGGCTCTCCAGCACCCACCCCAGGCCTGGCTCCAGGGTGGGGCCCCGGAGATGCTGGTCCAGGCGACGTAACTAGCCTTGATAGTTCTCTCATCATAAAGGGCTTCTGAAGCCCTTGGTTTGTTGGTTTGTCTCTATAATAAGTCATAGAAGTTCATGATTCAACCTTCTACAGCTCAAGTATAATCGTAGAAGAGAAAAATAACCAAAATTTCCCCACTAATACAAAGAAAAAGTACTCACAATAAATATTGACCCCTAAAAAATATTGTCCCATCTGTTATGTATTGACCAGTAAGCTGATATAGTATTTATTGTGACAGGCCTAGGAACTGATGATAAAGAGTGGTTATTATATAAAGAGGCATTACCCAATTTACAAACTGTGAAGTTTAGAAGTAGTCCATCAGTAGTATATAAATCGATCCAACAGTTTCCAAAGATGTTCTGACATGTTTGGGATTGTTTTGTTTATTATCAGTTCATATTTCAGTCTTAATGCTCCTGGTGTTGTTTACAAAACTTTGCTAAACAAAACTTATCTTATCGTAATCACACTCAATTACAATTTTTGTTTTCCAAAACGTGCACTCCTCCTAAACATAATGAAATGGTTATGACTCTCTTGTTTTGACCAAAGCTTGGAACCCTGCAGCTTGATATTTCCACAGCTTAATCACACTGCATTATACACGCTTTGTTTATTCCTCCTTTGAGCTCACGTCCAGCACCACCACCACCGCCACCTACTACAGCTACTATTCTTCACAAAACCCATTCGAGCACTTCATTAGACCAATTCATCAGTAAAATGAACCCATACGGAGGCAGACTTCATAACTCCACCAATTTATGCTGCATCGGGTGGGCCCCAGGTGCGAAAGCCTAATTAAGAGCTCTATGAAGACTACAGGCGCTAACTGTTATCGTCGCTCTGATCTAACCCTTTCACTTTCACCCCATTTGCCTGTCTCCCTGCCCCATCTCAATCAATCTATTAAGGTTCGCTCAATCACTCTAAATGTCCACTATGTTCAGATACTATGCTGGCTACAGATATCACCTTGCACCCTCCCATAGCAATTAACCCGAAATATGTCTTTATATTGCTGTCCGTTATACCATACTTTAATTACAAGTGCCTATCCGACTTACAATTCATTCACTCTGGTAATTAACCCCTTTCTCTCTCTCACCTCTTTTTATGGACATTGAAATTTATGGCTATTTGTCTCCTCCCATTAAGCCTTCGCCCATATTGGCACATCTTTCCACTTTTTCTGCAAACAGCGTTACTCAATTAACCTCAATGGACCCCAGCTATGGGTCAACATATGTATCAAAGGTGTGAGTGCATCTGACAAACATGGTTGTCAGTAAACTAACACATGGTTTTAAAAAGGTTGAATTCATTAAACTGGGGGAGGATGTGGGAAAGTGGACAAGTAGGTAAATGAAGAAGACAGGGTGGAGAATAGTAGGTCATTAGTAAGAAATAGGTGTCTTCCTGTAGAGCAGTACTGAACCTTATTTGAAGCATATTTTAGTAAAACACTCAAGTGATCCTGAGTGTGCTGACAATATTGATTCTTGTGGGCTGCATTATAGGAAGATTCATTAAATTTTCATTTCATGTATGTATTTATTCCGAGCAAGTCAGTGAAAACAACAAGAAAGAAAATATGTATATTGTAACACATAATGCCTTATGCAAATTTAAAGGTCCCATATTACGCAAAATTGACTCTTGTGAGTTTTAAGCAATGTTATAATGCTGTTACCTCATTAAAAATATACTTGGAGTTGTGTTTTGTTTCATTCACACAAGTTTGAGTAACCCTTTATTGTTTGTCCGTTTACATCTTCAAAATTCAAAATGCTGTGTTCCGCTTTCTGATATCATGAAGAGGTAGTTTTCAAATAGCAGCTACCTTTTACCATTAGTTCAGTAGAGACTGGAAATTCCAAAATTATGGCTGAAATTATCCAAATGATTCTAGGGAAGGTGTACAAAGTTTAAAGACACAGTGGAGCACTTTCTGCATTACCACTACATAAGGTGATTTGAGTGTTTGAGAACAACTTTGAGAGAAGTAAGAAGTAAATATGCAGGGTTTGTGTGTTTAACATGTGTGAATGAAACAAAACACAACTCCAGGTATCTTTGTGATGAGGAAACATTATACATTGACATTATAATATAGATCAGAAAAGAGCATAAAATGGACCCTTTAACAACACATACATTTTTCTTACACAAGCCCAAAAAGGACTGAGAAGAAGTCAAGGTTTGGCTACTTTATGGTACTCTTAGGGAAATGATATCTTATTTGGCCATTCTTCAACCAGCACATCTGGGCCACCAGTTAGGAGCATTGCAAATCCAAGTAGCCTACATATCCATGGGTTTCAAAGTGATGAAAAATTAACAATGTTGCCATTAGGGATGGGACGATATAAAATTTAGACTAACGATTATCATGACCAAAATAAATCGCGATTCACGATATTATCTTCATAAATTATTAATTTGTAAATGTTCCGACGGCCCGGGTCAACTTTACAACTCTACAGGAATGTACATGTACTTCTGCGTCACCCACGCAAACAATCTACACATCAAATGAAAGCTACAGCGCTCATCTTTTCGTATATGCAAACACCTGGAATCACCACAGATGTTTTTACAGAAAAGCCAAAAATGCGGATTTGGACTTCACTCACCTTTGAGGCTCTGATTCTGTCAAACATCAACATATTCCAAAAAGTTGGTCTCATTCGTTCAGCACAGGTCCAGAGAATATAACCCACTGAAGAAATCATGTCCACAAAATAAGTTAAATCCTCCATGCCCAATCTGCTGCAGGAAAGTATTCCACACGCAAAATCTGCTCCGTCACTTTTTGGCATTTCTTTGGTCGATTTCAGGCATAATAAACTTAAGACAGTGCCGACTTTGGCAGTGTCTCAATTCATCTAAAATTCACCAAAGTTCCCTTAAGGCGCATTTAAGTCAGGCGGGTACTTCGACCTGCACTTTGAACAGTACATAAAACAGTGCATGTGACGAATAGGGACATGGCCTTTCTTCCTCAGAGCTAAACACACGGCTTAGCTTCTGATTGACACCAGTGTTGTCCAATAAAGGTGGAGGTTGTGTGTTACTGGAGCCCCAAACAGCGAATCAGTGCTACATGTGACTGAAAGTTTACGCTCCACTCACCACCCCCTCAACCAATCACATCAGTGACGTTTTCTCCTTACAGCCAATGAGCAGCGGAGGACGTGTGTGACATGCCAAGCTTTTCCGTAAACAGACGGACTTTACTGAGTAAACGAAGCGTGCGTAGTATTCTAGGCGTTGTTGTTTCGCTTCTAAACATGATGAAACGGATAAAATGGACAAAACCCTTGTTTTGTCCATTTTATCCGTTTCAGTACATGGTCGAGGACACTGTGGATGTTTGTACAAGTTAAACTAGAGGCATTTCTGACCCGGAGCGGTTCGTGTCAAAGAGTGACGATGACTGGAGTTTATTTTTGACGGCTTGAATGCTGTTCACAATCGGTAAGCGTGGTTTATTCTGCTATTGACATGATTGTAGGTAAATATATATCGTGTGTGTGTCTGTAAAATGCTGTTTAGCTAGAGCTACACACAACACAATCTACATTCAATAGTTTATGTCACTTACGATGAATATTTTCAGCTCAAGTTTGTCAAACAGTGCAGGATGGTTGTCTCGTAAATGTGCGTGCATGTTGCTCGTGTTTTGCCCTCGGAGCCGCAACTTTTTTTCGGCAGACTCTGTCACAAGAACAGGCACAGAGGCAACAAGTGTCATAGCTGTGACAGAGCGCCCACCAAAACTAGCATCTAAACGTTGTATTGAAACCAGAAACATGAGGCAGTCTGTTCGCGATTTTGGAAAATTGCCACAAATGATTTATCGCGGACCGTTTCTATCGCAATTTACGATATTGTCGTATATCGTCTGATCCCTAGTTGCCATAGCAATTAACAATAAACAAACCATTTATTAAGTGCTCAGAATAGCACTTATAAACAGGAAGATGAAATACATGATATTAGCAGATTAGCGGAGCAGGTTTTAGTTAAATGGGGTATACTAAAGGAAACACACTCATACAACAAGACAAAACTAATCATGATGGAGTCCTGAGCCTTCTTGCTGTGATGTAGAATCTTGTCCAAGAGTACCCTGCTTGAGGATTAGCTTACTTTCAGATACTAATTGGTTTAAGGGAGAAAATCAGAGAACCCTATATGGATGCGTCTTCATACAATCCCACATGAGTTCGCATTTTCAGTTTTGCATTCTAGGCTTGATCGCAAATAGACTTGGACTTGACCATGATCCCAATTTTGATATGTTCAAAGCTGTCAAGACCATTGGGAAATATAATAAAACATAATATATGGCTTTTTTATTAAGCCTATCATGGCCTCAATATATTTGGTGTCAGTGCCATCACCATCTTAACAGTAGAATATATACTATAAATTAACAATACCCTAAATGTGACAAAACCCCTTATACTTTCAATTTGTCCAATTAATGACCATTTTCTTAAAGGTCACTGTTCCTGGCTCATCATTAGGCCCATGTTGAGCTCATTAAGGCTGAATAAAGAGAAGAAAACATGGAGATCTTGACATAATGAACCTAAACACTGCTTGTCATTCTCATCTCTGCTCTGGTCTTTTCTTCTTTATGTGGAGTAAGTCTTTCTGCTTTTTCTGTAGTCCGCTTTTGTGCTGTCAGTCGCATGTCCCCTTAGCTCACCTTTTTCACTCTCCTATGGCCTAATGAACACTACCTGCCAATCCAGAAATAAAGCACCTTTACATACTACCCATTTTACAGTAGACTTCCTTGAAACGGAAGTGCAATTTTCTTCTATGCATTTACTCCATAGGGGAAATAGAGTTTTGACTTTTATTAGCTTCTATGACAAACTGCTATAACTCCATTTTATATTTAGTTGTCAAAGATGGATCGTATTACAACTTGTAAAGGTTCAGTTTTACTTCATGCAGAAAGTGCACTATGTGATATTTCTGTTGGTGGATCCACCACTGGCAAGTTTCTTTGCCTGGAATGTTGCACAGTATGGCATTAAACATAGCACAAAAACGGATTCTTACTGTGAGTGGGCTTGCTTCTCCATCTGACCTGTAACTTGGCCTGGTTGCATCATTTGCTTGTTTCCATGAAGATAGACAAGTTTGATGCCATACTACTTCTCAGCCAGACCATAACAAAAGCAATAACATCGTCCAACATAAAAGTTGCATATGATATTTTTACTACATGAGTATTCATGACAATCATACAATCGCAATGTTTCTTCTCACAATAGTTGTATAATATCATAGACCGTGACTCTGAAACATTTACTTTATCAGTGTTCACTAGGTGTAATGTAAGACTGAGCAATGTTGTGATAAATCATATTGTAATACATTTTTTTGTGAAAATCTTCTGTTTTGGTGAAATTAACATATCTTGATTAATTCATTTCCTCTTGAATGCTCAC
>JAIEZT010000009.1:6710764-6807445 GCA_019594935.1 Periophthalmus modestus
ATAATGAAGCCATATTTTTCCACTTCCAGCAACAAACAGGGCCTAAATCTTCACACAGATTTCTCAGTACCCATATTGTTAGCGTTAGCAAAGTTATTGAGAGAGTTGGCAGTTGGAGTTTTTTAGGTTTTTTTTAATGCATTCAGGGTGTTGCACAGTATCTTTTACAAAATGTTTAGTTTTTAGTTAGATGCCACTGCGGTGAAACGTGGTTGTGTTCACGGTTTGCATATAGCCTAACTGTGTCATAAACACCCACAGAAATACAGAAAAAGAGACATGCCTCATTGTTTTTTTGTTTGTTTTTTTATCAATTAGATGCAAAATGTATTCACTTCACTTAGCACATTTTAAACACACCATTTAACCTACTTGTCTCTATGGAGATGCCATTGCTTTGCCTAGAATGTTCCACATAAGGCATTAACTTTTCTAGAGGAAGACATGCGTTTGGCAGCACCAGCTCAAGTTAGAGGTCACATATGTGGAGAAGCCAAAGATTAGTGGGTTATTTATACAGAATAATCTAAACTTAAGACAGCCTTTGCGATTGGCTAATTGAGAGTTATTGATGCCAATTAAAATTGAATTTCAATTTGACTGTGATTATTCCTGCAAACACATAGCCCTCAAACCACAACTGTGAGAGAGAGTTCCATCACCAGCTGAAGCACAGTTCTGAAACAGGTTTGTACCCCCAAACTGTAATAACAATGTCCAGAAGTTGAAATGGCTCTCCTTACTGCATTATGTATGAGCAAACAAAGCAAACTAATAATCATGAATCTCAGTCACATCTGACGCAGCTTTAGTGGTGATTTGTGCAGAGGGGACTGTGGGCTGTTTACCATTGTGCGAGCCTGTAGTTTATGTGCCTGCATGAACATCAATATAAGACCGGGCGAATGCGTTTCTCCCCTCTCCCTTTCCATCCATTACCAGCTAACCTTTCAAACAAGGCTCTATGCTCTCGGTATACGGCTGTTTCTGCAACACCCACAAGACGGCAAAAATACATTAGGAATTACACTTCCAGCTACAGAGGAAAATGCTGATGGGGATCCATATTTCCTGCTTACTTTTCATTTTCTTTGGCATAAATCTGTGAGGAGGCCTGAAAAACAGAGTGCAAGGGAGACATTAGGCTAATGGGAAAAGCTGTGGTGATGGTGGGGTAGAGGGGAGTACAGGGGGGTGTCTAAAGGTAAGGCAACACTCTAATGCTTAACCAAGTTTTTCAGCTCTGAATATATCACCTCATGGAGTCATTGAACATGCTTATCGCTAATGGCATGCAGAATAACAGTGCACCATGTAATGTATATGAGTTGCTTAAATGGTGCATTGGGTGAGCATGGTATAGCTGAATATGAACACTCATTAAGTCAAATTGTTTCAAGCATTAAGATGTAATTATTGCCCATTATAGAAATATGTATATTGGTGACAACAGGGACTTCAGTCCATACTCAATAGGATAGTGAAGTTTCATTTTCAGATGGCTGTCAATTTTTTAACAAACAAGCTGGACAAGAAAGCATACATCTAAATATAGACGCTGTTTATTTATAATTGCGTATTATTTGAAAAAAAAACTTACTATGAAAAATGTAATATAGGGCCAAAAGTAGCAGCTCAATATCAAACATTACACAGTTGATAACACTGAAGTAAGAGATCCAATATTTTTAATTATTGCAAGATACATCAATCATCTTGGCCTGCAACCTCCAAATAACTTATAAACACTTATGTTGAAATTTGTAATATCATGATTACCAAAGCTTCATTTGCCATCAAAACTAAACAGTAATCTATTGACAAAAACGTATTTCAAAATAACTCAGGGACAACTACTGATTTTTATATTGAAAAGCAGGCTATAACTTTTCTATTGGTGGGTTTGTTGGTTTCCTGGTTGTCTCCATAGAAACATTTATAGTTTTTGCTTTGCCTAAAATGTTTCACACTATGTCATTAAATCATATTATCTATTTAGCCCATAGAATCTACATATAAATGGACACAGCTAACCCGCTAGGCGCACTTCTGGCTTTAATTCACTTTACAGTGCAATACTGTCACCCCTCTTTCCGTAACTTCTGCTGTCAGGCTGTGATTTAGCCTTTTTTATGGGTGTTGAGCAGGGGGTCTCCCCTCCACAGATCTGACCTGTAACTGGTAGCGTCACCTGCTTGTCTCCTTGGTGATCGATAACTTTAATGTCATACTGTGGAACATTCTAATAAAACCACTAACATTTCTGTGGACACAAGCAGGTGGCACCCCATCCTCCTGAAAAGTTAGATAGTGCTCCTTTAGTAATACATCTTTAACCGCATTTCCATATTTATTTATCATTACCCAAAATAGCATTATAAACCCAAGATTCAATTCACATAATCCTAGGGCATCCATTTCCAATACAGACCACTTAACTCCCACACAAGACAAGAGGGTGAAGTCCGTTAAGTACTTTAATATTTTCTTTACAGTTTAAAAGCTAAACCCAGTGAATCTAAGGCGATCTACATTAAACCACTCCTGAGAGATTAGCAGTCCTTTATTCATGGGCTCTGTATTATACCACCACAAACTCGTTCCAAAACCCAATGAATATTTCACATTTCCATTTGCAATCTCCGCTGCTGACAACCGTCCATGGCTAGGTATCACAATCCAGTTTATTTCTGCATCTCCAATTCATTTTTCAAACTGCAAGAAAACTGCACTTTATTTTACCTTTGTATTTAAATACAAGTACAGTGGAGACAGAGTGTTTGGAGAGTACTTCTTTGGGATTAAGTTTTGAAGAAAAGGGCAAGTATAACAGAAAAGCAGTCCTCCGTATCTGGGTCTTGATAATAGTGATACAAGGGTAGAAATATATTTTTACATGGTTTAAAAGGTATAAATATTATTATTTGAAAATAAATCTGACCTGTACGTTAAGCGGCATCACCTGCTTGTCTCCAACAAGATCAATAAGTTTAAAGCCTTATTATGGAACATTTCAGGTATCTCTATATAAGCAGTTGGTGGACGCTCTTTCGCCTCCTTCTTATTCCACAGCAACATAAGCCAATACCTCGGCATATTCTCTGTGGTGATAGATGCATTTAATGCTGGACTGTGGAATATTGAAGCCAAAAGAACAACAGGTGACGGCCATCCTCCCGGCCAAGTAAGAGTCAGATTTGTGGAGATGCGAGCCTCAAGGTGCCCCAGAGGCACTGAAGGATGGATCAAATGCAAAGGACAAATTTCCCTATACAATAGAGTGTACTTTAACCTTATCTCCACTCAGAGTAAGGAATCATGTTTTTGTACGTTTTTCAGTGCAGTTAACACATCCAAAATGGCTTTACTTTACATCGTGGTGCTTTAATACAGATACAGTAAAATTGGTGTAATGTTATTTGAGGTGACTCAGCAAATGAACAATAGAAGGTGAATCTCTCTAACAGCACAGGCTCTTTGTAGCTTGGGTCAGTCCAGGCTGTGGCTCTATAGATCTGTATGTTACTGACCACCTGACCCCAGGGACTAGTTTAGTTTCCCATCACACGTACAGTCTCCTGACTCTACTATTGTCATCTGGCCTCTGGCTGTAACTCACTGTGTCATCTCCAATACAGCAGGAACCAGCCAATAACAACAACAGATCAGGGTCTAGAGCAGCTCACATGTCAAAGAGGAGGAGAGACAAACTGCTGACAATCATGATTTAAACTTCAACTTTCAAATTCCATACTCATTAAGCAAGCAATATGAAAATTCCTCATATTGATCAATCAAAATATTTTTTTTTAAACTTGCTTTCAATATTATTCTCTGAAATGTCTGCACTCGGCTCCACATGCTTTTACTGACAGGGGATTGGCTGTGGACCTTTTGATTAAAAAGACACAACTATAGAAAAGACTAAATCACTATTAAAATTATATTAACTGCACAACCGTAATAACTTGTATATAAAGTAAAAAAACAAAGTTTTATTATTTGTGTACTAATAAAGCCTTTCAGCACTGGTCTGGTCTGAAACCATTTGTGTCTCATATAAAAGTTGCAAAATCTTGTCGAAAAGATCCAACAAAAACTATATATAGCAGTGACAACAAAAAATATTATAAATATAAATATAATAGTATACGACAAATAAGGTGATCAGCAAATGATTTGGCAAGTTTTCTTTTTCATCTCTTAATGCCATAGACTTTAATATAAATGGACAACAGTAACCTACTAGCCACAGCGTTCTAAATACAAAAGTGAGCATGGGCGTGCATCCGGCCATCGACTCCAATTCACTTTCTATTGAAAAGCTGTCACCACTGCGGCAGTGAGCCTCGTCATTTTGGTCTTAAAATGTTCGTATTAGCCCGCTCTACATTATTCAGTTTTTTGTTTTTTTTTGTTTTTTTTATTTTGCTATTGTGAAATACAGTCTATTCTTAATGCTGGCAATTGCATTAGTGGCAAAACAGTGAGAAAATGCTTATTATTTATAGCTTGTTTTATTTTCTTTTTTAAAATAAAATTAGGAAAAATTAAAAAAAAAATAAAAAAAAATAACAGAAGGCTGTAGTAGAGTTACACTTGATACTAGTTCAACAAAGGTTCTGCATTAGGCACCTGATGAAAACTACTACATATTAGACTGAAACTGGAATCTTACCAAAACATGCAATGAAAGACAGAGCTTTGACAGTAGCTGAGGAAGGTCAAACACCAAATGTTCTGCAGTGCCTTCTTTAGCTTCCACAGCCCAGCGGGAAATTGCCAACTATTGCAACTTTGTTCTTAATTAGTTCCAACAAATCCTGAAGTATTCAAAATTCCTTAAGGGTACACAGTGAGAGCGTGGGACCATAGCAAAGTCAAAGTGGACTACATTTTAGTGCCAGTAGCTTTTCTCAACTTTTTTTCTAGTAAAAATAAAAATGTAGCAGGCTCATTAAAACATGTTGATATTGCTTTCATGTTCAGAGCTACTAAAAAGACTACGAATTCACTTTAGGTATTCCACCATTGTGTAAGAGGTATAATGCATGCTATTAATCACATTCATATAGACTATATAATTAATAAAATGAGGGGAAAATGCTTTGGGGGAAATGGAAAGATTAAGTTCCCAAGTCTACAAAAATGAATTGCTAATGACAGTGTCTAGTGCTAAAGGCAGCTTAAAATCTTTGTCTTTGAATTTTGCTGCTGAGGCAATATTCAGGCCAAGAAGAAAGCTTATGGGACACTGCAGCTCAATACTATTAGACAGAGACACCTGACGATATTTCATAAACACTTAAATCCATGGGAAACTGAATTATTTTGTGAATTATGGTATAAATAAAATTGGAAAAATTATTTTGGATTTACAAGGAGGCATTGGGTTGCTAATATTTATCTGTGTGTTCTTGAATAAACCAGCTCCAGTAGTGTGTGCTAGTGCAAAACGCAAATAATAAAGGAGGATTGTACCGGGAATTGTGGAAGAAGTAGTACTCAATTGTGTCACCTAAGTAAAAGTACAGATACCAGTGGAAAAAATACTTAAGTAAACGTAATAGTATCACATGAAAAAAACTACTTAGTAAAAGTATTATAGTACCTGTTTAAAAGTGTTTAAAAGCATTTAAAGAGAAAAAGTTCCAGTATTTCACACAGATTTTGAGGTCTTATAAAGCTTCAAATGTATTGATTTTGAAAAAAATGTATGCAGAAACAATTGAATTGATCATTTATTTACACCTGTTTTTACTTGTATATTTTTATTTTCTCAAACTATGAACTAAATTCCTTGACCTTTTTAGCAGGTGTCAAACTAAACTAATAAAACATTGAAACTAAACTAATAAAAAACACTTCCAATTTTTAGTTCAATTCTGTTAAAAAATGTAGTGAAGAAGTCAAGTAGAAAGTGCAGATACCTTCTCTCAAATGTAGTGAAGTACAAATATCCACTTTCAAACGTTCCACCACTGACCACTGGGAAGGGTATTCAATGTAAACGTAATGGAAATAAAAGCATGCTATGAGCCATACCATATGCTGCCATGACCAAAACTCAAAAGCCTAAACCAAAAGAAAAATTTGGAACTCAAGTCGGATCAACAATCAAATCAGAAATATAAAATGTAAGCAGGTTTTCCAAAATGTAGCATATGAAGTAATAATGCTGTCCTTGCATAGCCATTCACACTGCAAAAATATTAAGCAGATTATAGAAGGATGTAAAACTCTTTTTCGTCCAGATCCTTTTTCACTTTCGATTTTACAATTTGGTGGTGTAGCCATGTCTTACCTTGTCTCTGTCTTCTACCAGATCACTGAGGATGTCGTCGGGGTCCAGAATCCCTCCATCGCAGTATTCAAGATGGTGTGTCCGAACGAGGAACTCTCCCTCCTATAACACCATAACAAGGATAATTGTATAAGGAAGTAATACAGTTTGTGAATATTTTGGATGATACAGATGCATTGCGTACTATAAAATGGTAACTACAGTAATAACTACATCCATGAATAAAAAAAATTGTCATTGTAAAACTAAGCCGTGAAGTATGGGTTATCTCATATCTTCTATTCAACCTAGAGCGGGGATTATTGATAAAAAGGACAACACTCAGATGATAGTATGGCCCCATCGCAATTGGGCTCAAAAGTACCAGTAAATATTGTGTCTGAGGTTCAAGCACAAAGCATGAATCAAAAAAACAATTACCCAGTAAAGTTCAGAAATATGTTTGGATGCTCACACTGCAAGTTTAAATCAGCTATTTTTGCAGCCCTTATAAAATAGGCTTTATTAGATACTATACACTTGATGTTCACTTGCTTATCTTGAATTGCAATATTATTCTTTTCATGATAGGTCTCCCACCTCTCATTCCAAACACAAACCATGGCATAGGCAGCATCAGCCAAAGTACCCATTATTGGAATATGTATTACCAGGGGTTAGGGCAAGGGAGTGCCATCAGAAATCTTATCCAAAGCACCAAATGGCTAGGTCCAGCACGGTCTTATTCAACCCTTATTAAGCTGGACTTGCTGATTGCACAAAAACACACTATGTTGAAGGACTGAACAATTTGGGAAAAAATGTATTTTGTATATTCCGCACTATAAATCGCACTTTTTTTCATAGTTTGGGCAGGGGTGCAACTTGTACTCAAATGTGACTTATATGTGAAATTGTTAAAGTATATAATTTACATCTTCGCTGTTGTCATATTGACAACTGCACGAGACCACGAGGAAGTGGCGCTTCACCTACTTTCGGAGCGGCGCTTCATCTACTTCCGGAGCAGAGTTGTTCAGAAGCAACATGGAGGATGAAGAATTCAAATGATTTAGTGATTTGGAGTGAGATCAAAAGCTTGTTTTTATGCTTTAGTTATCTGATTAACTGTTAATATCTTACGTTAACATACCAGACATGTATTCAGTTCATGGTCTATGTTTCATGTAGCTGAAAAAATTTGTGTAATGTAACGGTTGATTATACATGTTACAGTTCACTTGTTGACCACTAGATGGTGCTAGTAAGGTTGTAATACCTGTAAGAAAATGTGCTTGACTTGTTTTCTTTTATACATTTCATATTCAATTTCCACTTATTTATTTCCCCTTCATTTATAAGACCATAAAAAGGTGATAATTTTTCATTTGGAACAATACTGTAAATGTTTAGTTTGAGGTTGTGAACAAATACTTCTTGTTTTCCGGTTCAGCCTTTTATGCTAATGCTAAGTCTGACCCAACAGAGCACTATTTAAGAACAATTGAAAAGTAAAATATAATGTGTGTATATGTAATTTGAGCCAGAGTTTATGTTATATTTTAAGTGTTTGCTAGTTCTACGGTGTGAACTGTGATGAAGTAGTAAGACCACAGCAAACATCAGTGAAAAGAGTTCATGTCTAATGTCTCTCGTGTGGACAAGCCGGCATATGTTACATTAGCATAGCATATCTGATTAACTGTTAATCTCTTACGTTAACATACCAGGCAGTATTCAGTTCATTGTCTATGTGTTATGTTAGCGTGCCATACTGCTATTCAGACTGTTGTTGTCTATTTTATTGTTATTATTATAACTGGCCTTTAAAGATAAAATGTCTGTTCTTGATCTCGGCTTTTTGTAAAATAAATTTCCCCAAAAAATGCGACTTATAGCCCAGTGCAACTTATATATGTTTTTTTTTTCATTATTATATTTTTTTGCTGGTGCAATTTATACTCTGGAGCGACGTATACTTTGGAAAATACGGTAATTGTGTTATTTCATTATATAATTTCATTACAGTATAGCCTACTTATTACTTAATACTAATTTGAGTGTCTGTTTTAAATTTCTACTAAAATCAATGTAGTTGGGTATAATTCTAAGACAATTTAGTACCTTTTATCTGTCACATTTACCACAACCACACACCAAAGTGGAGGTGCTATACCTCTTTTAAAAGCACTGGACCTACTCGCTAAATTAGTTTGTCAATTACAACAAGTCCCAACGCGCAAAGAATAGCCAGCACCCCTTAGCCATGTTACCTTGCTACTATGTAAACAAGCACTATGCTGATATCCTTTGTGAATTATATTTACACTTTTTATGGTCACCTTTGCACTGTGTGTTCTACTCAGCTGAGAGGCAGGCACTGAGCATAAAATTAAGACACTGTGCACTATAGTGGTAACGGTTCTTGGTATTGGCAGCACTTGTACACGAGTACAAGTACGAGTACTGGTACCTGGTATTGGACCGATGCTCAATACTAGTATCATTATCAGTGCATCCTTAACTATAGCGTTAACAGTCTTTATGCTGAATAAGAAATTACAGGAAATTATGGTACTTGCGACCTTTGCCAATTCCGTCCATTCAAATTGCGATTTCGATTCAATTATGATTCATCTTGCAGCCCTACTAGCTTGGGATATTTTACAGCTGAATTAAATAAATGCATAGTCATTAAGTTCATCAGTGTGAAAATATAGTTTAAGCTTCAGCCTGAATAACTTCAGCCTTTAACCTCTTGAATCCTCCCCTCTATTCCTCCTCTTTGGCCATGTCTCATCCCTGGTCCAGATTACATCCTCTGGGCTGCTCTCTGCTGTTTCCCCCTCTGTGCTGTGTTGCCTTTGTGATTAATGACACTCACACTGCTCCGGACAGCTGACTACATAGAGCTGCTTGTTCAACAACATACTGAGACAAGACGCACATACAAACCCCCCACCACCACACAGACACACGGTTGAATCCCAGCAACAGCCTAAAGAGTAACATGGTTTAAATAAGCCAAAGAAGTGCCCATAAAAGGTCCATTAGGTAACTTTTCCGGTAGAGGGTTTGCCACCTTCTTGTCTGCATGGAGACGTTATGGAGTTGCTTGGAATTTTGATTCTAGGTAGACCTGTCAGTCACGATAACAAACAAATACTGCTGATGAAAACATAGATGATAGATGAATGCCATTATTCCACTGACACGATAACCATACACAGGATTTTGCCGCCAAAAAATTACATATACTGTCTTGTTAATGAACATGAGCTGCAATAAGCAAGTAATGAGTCATGGAAGTTACTTAGTCAAACTTCTACCAACTCAAATCTTATCACAATACAGAAAAATTACCAAAAGTTCCCAAAGAAAAAGTGAACAAAGAAAGCACAAAGAAAAAGTACAAACAATAAATATAGAGCCCCAAAAGTTATTGTTCCATCTATCATGTGTTGAACGATATAGTAATTATTTTAGTGCTGAATGAAGCAGTGGTTTATGTACCTTAACTTGCCTTAAACAGCATTTTCATTAAACCATGACATATGATTTAACATTCGCCCATTGCAGTTACACAAGACTAGAACATTACTGCTAGTTTGTTTTCCTTGTAGCCTCCCAGTTTCCCTGCAGAGCGAAAAGTCATTATGTAAGTCTATTGTGAGAGGGAAGAGCTGAAGTTCAGGCCATCATATTTATTTAAAACACTGTATTTTCAGTGCCTCTTTCTTTGTTATGTTCTGCAAAGTGTTTACCCTCCCAGACCACAAGACTAGAGTCACATAAGCAACATGTACATAAAAGTAGGATTTTTAGCTAAGCCTGTCACAATAAATACTATATTGACTTATCATTCAATACATGACAAATGGAACAATAATTTTTGGGAATCAATTTGGGAATCTTTTTTTTTTCTTTGCACTAGAGGGAAAAAAACGTTGGTTATTTTTCTGTACTATGATGAGATTTGAGTGGTAAAAGGTCAAATGATGACAGGCCTACTTTTAGCTTGAGAATTGAGTGCTTTTATTTATATTTTGTCAGTCCTGGTCCTGTCCCAAATTCTAGCTATAGCCAGTTACTTCTTGGATAGTTTGACCATGCAATTCAACTCGTGGTTAATGTTCTGCATTGAGAAGTGAAATTATAGGGAAAGCCTCCTCCACAAGAATGTATTGTTTACGGAGTTTCGCCTCAGCCACACCTAGGAAAGTGAAGAGTTCAGCAAGTAATCTTGAAATTTCCCCCAAAAATGTTGAACAATAACAAGCACTTAAAGTGAGCACAGAAGAAACAGCTTGAAATTATAAATGTTTCACTGTATGACATAAAACCATAGACTGTATAAAGAAGTGAACTAAGGGAATGTGATATCACCCACAGCGTTCGACTCCAGGCAAATGAAGCAGCAGTTATAGAGGCGAATTTGGCGGCGAGTTCCATATTTGGAATTTCAACCGTGAATATTATAGAAATGCCTGCATCGCTGGTTCAGCAGGGTCGATTAAACCTGGTGCTAACGCTAGAGGAGCCATTATTAATGTGTTAATTTTGATTTACAGATAAAATGGCTAAATAATACAATATCAGGATCATGTAAAGTGGGTTAATACAGACATTTTAAGACCGAAATGACAAGCCTGACAGCAGTGGTTACGGAAAGAGCGGCAAGAGTTTTTTAATAGAAAGTTTATTGGAGCCATGGAGTCGACGGAGCCAGAAGTGCACCCGTGTACACTTCATACATTCAATTAGACGTGTTTTTGTAGCTAAACAAAAATTGAGAAAACTCATTCTTACTGTGAGACCTCTATGCAGACCTGTCCTGTAACTTGGCCTGCTGGCGTCCACTGCTTATCTCCATAGAGACAGATATGTTTAATGGCATACTATGCAACATTCTGGGTAAGGCAAAAAGGTAATAATCTCCATGGAGACAATGAGATAGAAGACCCTCCACTAGAAATGTTATATTGTGCACCTTTAAAGAAGATTAAAATCCAAAATTAATCACAACTTCCTCATTCCATTAATATTTTTATTATCAATTTACTGAAAATCTTAACATTATTCAACGATTAAAATTAAAGAACACAATTTGGACACAAACGTCACAATAAGTCTTAAGCTAGACAATCTACCACTATTTGGTATACTTTTTCAATGTTACTTTGATTAGAAACATAGAAGCCAAGTCACTGCTAAGACGAAAGGAATTTAATGTAGAGCCCTTGATAAGAATTGAGCACATTTTGATCTAATCTGAAAATTAGCTTTGCCTGAATCAATTACACATCACATGGACTTGAGGAGAGGGACCTTTAACTTCAACGGTGCCAATTCAAAATCCTGGAGGCTCTTTCAGATAATGTAGGACTTAAGATAAGAGCCGTAAACATGCTGATGACTGAAGGGGATTAGCACTTAATACACTGTTTAGACTGATATAAGAAAAGATACTGCCAGTACTAGTGCTTGTGCGCTTGTTCTCGCGCACTTGTGATCTAGATATTTGACAGAACAAGATTGTAGACCACTGAAAAATTAGATAACCCCATTTATAACAACATGTAAGATATAAAATAAGTGTGATTTTTTTATTTTTTTTATTTCCAGTTTTGAGCAAACTGACAAACACACCGATTCAAATTTGGTTCAACATACTTAAATTATTTAAAACATCTCAGTAGAAATAATTAATTAATAAAGTTGTTGTATTTTTGAGTAATTTCATGGTAACCCAATTGTGAAAATATATAGAATGCTTGCAGATAATATATTGCTATCACTGTATACCTTTAATTTCTGTATTACTCAAATTAGTCACCAAAGTTTTGCTGTTCTGTCTTTGTAGTTACCAATACTATAGCTTCAGACAATGCTAGAAAAGTATTGTTACTGTATTTGAAAACTAGTTTCTGCCACAATCAAGTCACGGTTGTCTCAAGATTGAGTTTCTATTCAAATGTAACATGACAACAGAGAACAAGTAATGGTCTGGCATTGTTGTTAGTCTGTTTGCAAATGAGTAGGCCCAAATGTACAGGGTAGCTTACAAGAATACTTTCAAAATCTGTGACATACTGGAGAATCAAAGATGAACTACATAACTTTTCTGGTGGAGGGTAGATAGATAAGTTTGTGGATTGAGCAAAGAAACAACATCGCCATGGAGACATGCAGGTGACAGACCCTTCACCTAAAACATTCCATAGAGCACCTTTAAATTATATTCCATAATAGTAAGGGACAGAACTAGTAGGCCCATTTCAAAAGGTGTACATAAATCAAATTTCCTCTTCTCTTTCAAGTGATAATAACACTTCTCCATTACACACAAATGCAGGTCTACTCATATGATGAAAGTATTTGAAGTGGCCCATAAAAGCATTGGGCTCACGCTCCACATTCCTCTTTTGTGTTTGTGTGAAGAGGAAAAGGTGGCACGTGCCCCTCCTCTGCCTCCCCCTCCTCACTCTCAGCTAACTCTCAGCTAACTGACTTTGGCATATGTTTAAGATGTATCATATTTTCCTTGACAAACAATAAAATACTGTGTCTTATTCTGCATAATAACTGCTAACGCTGTAGTTTAGATCTGTGCAAACATGTTCTGAAATGTGTGTTTTTTGTATAATTGTTTCACAGTTAATATTTCTTTTGTCCCGAGTCCCAAGTCCTAAAAAAGACTAGGCAGAGAGTTTGATCAGAAACTAATTGATGTAACTTCAGTAAACTTTATTAACTTAAAAAAACAAACAAAAAAAAAAAACATGAATAAAAAATTTAATATTTGTAATTAGTGACAGGAGAGTAGAGGGACCTTTGTTCACCAAAGCAATAGATAATATTACAGTCATAATAGGAGGTAAAAACTAAGACTTAAGATTTTAAGAGTTTCTCTGTAGTGACTTGGCAACCTGATGAGAAGTGTCTAGACACAAATGTGGGTCAAGGAACCAGCCTCTCTCATTACAGAGGACTCTATTCACTGAAGCACAGATCTTTATGGCTTAGTCATGTTCAGCTACACAAAGTGTCCAATTGAGGTAATTAGCTGAGTGCAAAAATTATTTTAATTTTATTATATTAGCTTTATTTTACCAGGGAGAACTATGAGAAGAACACATTCTTATTTATCACATTGACCTGGATGAGTATAAAGTATGATACTGAGGATACTGTTTTTTATTCAAATGTAACTTTCTAATCTACTATAAATAGGTCACAATCAAGCAAGTAAAATTCCAACATAAAAATCCAGTTTAATATTACATTATTATTACATGTACAATAACACACACAGCAAAACACTGTAAAGGTAGCAGTGGAAGACATAGTAAAAGGCTAAATAAGTCCAAGTACTATTACTGCAAAACAATATCGCCCAGCTGGACATTACCAACTTCATCAATGTCTGTTTAATCCCTCAGTCGTCCAGGTATGATCCATAGCAAAAGGTCCAGGTATGATCCATAGCAAAAGAAAAAACTACTACTACTACTAAAATACTACTACTACTAAAATAAAATAATAATAATAATAAAATAATAATAATAAATAAAATAATAAAATACAACTGGAGAGAAGTTTTAGTGAAGATGTTTAGCCCCCATCCAAGCTTCTTCTGCTAATAGGTGTGAAAGTGCCCATTAGGCACCTCAACAATTATGCAAAATATGACCCAGGCACAGTTCACAAAGTGTAGTTCAATAGACCTAGTCAACAAACAGAAACTATAAATAAATAACTATAAATAGGTGTGTTAGTTTCAGTGTAGTTAGGGCCTCCCTTCAAATAAATAAAAAGGCAATGTCCACCAGCAAGCAAGCAGCACCACTACTAAAGAAGCGAATTAGAATTTTTCTTTTGCTTCATCAGTGAATAATTACTACTACTACCAAGTATTACCACACCTGCTACTCCTCTTCTAATATAAACCTACCACTGCAATGAAAAATTCACACAATAAGAGGGAGAAAACAAAAACAATACAATATTTAGTCACAGTAAATCCCTCCTAAATCTCCAGGCTAACCCACTCCTTACAACACGATGATGTCTTTACTGCCTGTAGGTCTTTGCAGGGCTGTGGGACTGCCTGTGTCAGTCAAGTCAGCATGGGAAAATACAATGCACAGTTGTAATACAAGCTTTCTAAGTAGGACAGAGCTGATAAAATGGCTAGAAAGAGTGGAGAGATAGAAGGCAAGCTGTTTAAGTGACAATTTAAACTGCCATTGCCGTGCGCTGCAAGGGATTAGAGAGGGAACTGCGGTGCACAAACATGAGTAATAATCCTCCAAGTTGCGACAACAAAATAAAGTCCAAGGCGAGAGAAAGGTATATATGTTCTAGAAAAGTGGTTCCCACACTATAGCGTAGGAACTACATGTATGTAGATGCATGATTTAGTCCAGGTTAAATCCAGGTTATGTCCGAGTTATAGCTGGTGTAAATTCCAGTTTCAGAACCAATTTTAAAACCAAGCTTAGCCCAAGTCTGAAAGCAAGCCCACATTTAGCCCGAGTTCAGCCCGAGTTTTGCCTGAGTTTAGCCCTAGCCCGAGTTTAGCCCGAATTTAGCCCGAGTTTAGTCCGAGTTTAGGTCTGAAATTGTGCAGATTAAGAGATGATCCCAATTAAGTAAAATATGGTTTAGTACTGGTTTTGGATTAGTCCTGTTTTAGTCCTGGTTCAAATCTTGGGTTTAGTTCCAGATTAAGTTCAAACAAGTGTGTAAATTGAAGCCAAATCCAAGTCCTGCCTCTGATATCCAGTGCAATATACGGAGAAAATAAAAATGAAACTTAAACCCAAGTGAGTCCACATAAGGATCACCTGTGTACTCTGCTTCACTCTGCTTTCCATATTTATAATTCATTTTGGTAATCCTAATTGACCTAAAACAGGAAAAGTTTAGTCTGATTTCACGTCAGACTGTGACAAAAAAAAAAGCTAATGCGTCTTTGAGCATAGTGTATGTAAACTTCTCATTTTAACTGTACATAAAAAAAATAAAATGTAAAAAAATTAAATACAGGCACCAAAAAAATAAACTGTTCAGGTATTGGTATCAAAACACGTGTATCGTTAAAGTTCTGGTATCGAAAAAAAACAGTGCCCAACCCTATATGTGTATAACCAAAGAGGAACATAAAATGAAGCATGAATAGTTTTAAATGTCAAACAATAAAAGGGAAGACAAAACAGATAAAATTCTAGGAAGTAAAATAATGGAAGCAGAAGTACAACCTTATTGGCTGAGAATAGAGTGGTTTGAAAATAAATCATATTTCATAGAACTTAACCTTAAACCTGTTTTAGTCCTGGCTCTTTTCTGGCCGAGAGTCCTCCACCTGCTTGCCTCTATACAGAGGTTATTTCTTTGTCTGGCTTGTTCCACAATATGGCATTGGACTAATCTCCATGGAGACATTAAGCAGCTGATGCCATCAAGTTAGAAGTCATATCTATGCAAAGGGGTGCCCACTCACAATAAGAGTGAGTGTATTTTAGGTATGTTTGAGCTGACAAAGGACATCTGAATGAAATGCATCTGCATGTTTAATGCCATGCAGAGGAACATTCCAGTCAAAGCAATAACATCTACATAGAGAAAAGCAGGTAATAGAGCCTCCACTAGAAAAGTTACATAGTGCTCCTTTAAAGCTAATACATTCTGGGCTTTTGAGAGACATTTTCAATTTTGAGTAAGGACTCAATGGAAGGTTTCTCTAAAAATATAAATACATTTGGTAATACTAACACACTGTATACTAATGTTAAGTACATAAAAAACAAATTAAAAACATATTTTGGTTAGATATTTTGATATTCTTTTAAATATATTTTTTATGAGACTTGGGGATCACAGTCAAAGCAGTCTAGTTTAATTTACACAACTAGTCACAACTATCACTGCATTTGGGTGGTACAAAGTAAATTTCTAGGCAAGTGCCTGATTTTTGGGAAGTGCTGACAAAGACGTAGGAGGAAAGAAGGAGGGAGTGAAGAGAAAACAACAGGAGCAGTGGGAGAGGGGGAGGCCGTGACAGAGGAGTGCACGGTGCATGTGCTTAACAAGCCGTTTCATTCACGCACAGCCAGGAAACAAAGCATTTAAACAGTCAGAGAGCTAATCAATAGAGCAGAGAGGAGCAGCCGTGCACACAGGGAGGCTGCAGGCAGACGCTCCGGGAGACTTCACTACAAAACCGTGATCAACCAAGTGTTGAACAAGAGAACAAGATGAAAAATGCATTAGGATTACCACCAATTTTTCTTTTTTTATAAATATCTATGTTGTCACGATACAAAAGTTTCAAACTCAATTTCGATACTAAGGAATATAACCAATATTTATTTAGACAATAGAATGTAGTTTTCAACATTAAATCATAGCACATCCTTTTACTGTGTTGTTGGGCGGTGGAGGAGAATATTTTCAGGATCTCCTCAATCCCACCGTCACATGTTCCGAGAAGGAAGCAGAGACTGGGGACCTGGAGGTGGACTCGTCCATCACCATGGCTGAAGTCACCGAGGTGGTTGGCAAGCTCCTTGGTGGCAAGGGGTGGAGTCAAGTCTCTGGATTTTGGCTGACACGTCTCACGGCCGACAGTACCGCTGGACTGTCAGACTGGGGTGGTGGTCCCTTTATAACCTCTGGTCGCTCTGTATAAGAAGAGGGACCAGAGGGTATGTTCCAATTATAGGGGAATCACACTCCTCAGCCTTCTCGGTAAGGTCTACTCCATGGTGCCTCAAGAGTTCATGGGAGTTTGCCCAACCAGTCCACATGTGTTTTGTGGATCTGGAGAAGGCATTTGACCGTGTCCCTCGTGGTGTCCTTAGGGGGGTGCTCCGGGAGCATGGGGTTTGGGGCCCTTTGCTAAGGGCTGTCCGTTCCTTGTATGACCAAAGCAGGAGCTGTGTTCACATTGCCGGCAGTAAGTCAGACCTGTTCCCAGTGCATGTTGGACTTTGCCAGGGCTGCAAATTGTCACAGGTTCTGTTCATTATATTTATGAACAGAATTTCAAAGCACAGCCAAGGGTCAGAGGGGGTCCGGTATGGGAACCACAGGATCTCATCTCTGCTGTTTGCAGATGATGATGTCCTGATGGTGAGGGAAGCCTGGGAGTCCCTGCTTAGACTGCTGACATGGCCCCAGATAAGCAGAAGAAAATGGATGGACTTCCTTTTATATTATCATATGACTTTAAATCTGAGTAATCCCTCAGTCATCCAGGTAGGTTCTATAGTAGTCCGTGGGCGTATACTAGTCCATGCGGTCTAATAATTCTTCTGATACAGCTAAAGATCATTCTAAACCTATTCAGGAAAGGTTCATTTCTGTCCTGTGAATATGATTTTTTAGTATTGATATTTGTTCAAATGAGTATTATGTTTTGGTGCTACTTTTAGTATTGATTAGTATCCAGTTTTCAATACTTTTGGCAAACCTACAAATATCTATATGACACTAATACATCGCATTGAAAAATTTATCAAAATATGATGATGAAAGGATGTGGATGAAAGGCTATTTTTGAAAGATAATCCACAAAAGTAGAGTCTGATCATTTTGTGTTAGTTATTGATTTGACAAAAAATATGTATTCTTTCTTATTAAATAATAGAAAATTTTTTTAATGCAATTGGGAACAAAATAAGACCAAATAATAGATACTAACCATATAATTGCACCAATTAGATTCGATTTATTTCCCATCCCACTCAAACTATAGACATTTTAGAATATAGTAATGCTTGAGAATGCAGTGATTAGATGGGTGGGTTGTTATTTGTACATCAGACTGATTGTATTGTGGAAACAGGTAGACCTTGGTTCAAAAAACATTAACTAGCTACCAGTTCAACCGAAGTTCCCATCACAACATGGATACCAAAACTATGAACTATAGAGTTCACAAAATCTGCATTTTTCATTAGTGCAGACCTAATAGGATGGTTTGTACCCAGGGCCCAAATTCTGGGCTCTGGGTACACCCCTGCTTTAGCTCAAAATTAGTTGAAGGCAAGAGATGGAGGTTGATAGCAGTGGAGAATGATGTGATATTAATATTACCTTAGCATCACTAAATGAATTGTTTTGTTGTGAAACAACGTATTTATTATTCCAATCAATCATAAATGCACAAAAATATGCCAATTTAGCTGTATTACAATATTAAACTTTTTTTTTCTCACATCATAAGAAGTAGATGTGTCACAAACTCAGAACTGTTTAATGACAAATCATAACATTACCATTTTATTTCCAAAAACAACTTCTAAATTAAAGAAGAGCCGTAAACAGATAAGACAAAAATGTATGGTATGTGAAGCCATTTCTAGCTGACATCTAGATTATCAGTGTGAGTAGCCAGCAGTGCAGTGAGTTGGTAAATAAGAATCCCTATTGGTTTTCAGATTCTAGAATGTTATGATGACATTACCCCAGACAGGGGCAAGAGACAATTTTTCCGATTGATTGCATTGTACTCTCCAATATTCATTTTACCTGCAAAATGTTGTGATAGTTGTTGTTGTAATGTTGTGAAACCTAGCAATAGGTGTACATTTCTTATAGTTAAAAGGAACTGGTCTATCCCATAAAGGGGAAGTTAAAGGTATAGAGGAAGTTTTCAAAGAGGAAGAAGAGTTGAGAGTAAATCCACTGATATGAAACATGGTAAAGATTAAGGATCCAAAACATAGCCATGTGATACAATGAGGTAAGACACAAAAAGTCGTTTAACACTGTGTCAATTACTTATTCAGTCAATTCAGTATCCATAGAGATACAGTATCCAGTATCCATATCTATTTATTTATAGACTCTATTTTATTTTATTTTGTATATCTTTTCTATTTTTACTGTTTTGCACTGTGTGTGACATTTTATATTTATTCCTATTCTTTTAAATTTCTATTTTAAATTTCTATTCTGTGGTCGTGGGATCTGTGAACAAAGAGAATTTCCCCTCCGGGATCAATAAAAGTGATTCTGATTCTGATTCATAGAGGCCTTGGGCAGATCAGCATAGATCTGGCTTCTGTTGATCACCCAAAACCTCTCTGAGCACAACTAAACAAACTAAGACATCATCAACAGTGGCACACATACTACAGGCAGTGGTGAAGTGTCTTGCCCAAGCACACAACAATAAAGGAAGTAAAGCAAGGCTTTTCAACAAAAAACACATTTACCTAGCTTTAACTTCATTGCAATTTTTTGTCAAAGAGGCCTATCCCTTGAGATAAAGGGGGGAATATAATCTTGAACAGTGCTTCAGGCAAAGGTATTATGAAGTGTTTTGCCAGAAGGCTATTAGCAAAAACTGTTTAAGAGCTACAACCATCCCAATTTTGGTATAATAATGTCAGCAAGATCTAATGGTATAAAATGACAGAAAATATATGATGAACAAGAAAATCCAAAACAAAATGTTTAGGCTCACAATAAGCAGACAATTGAGTTACAACAAAACAGCAAGACTTGTTTGAGATATACTGCAATCTCCAAGTAAATCTGGTTCATACTGGCCTGCCCTTAAGATAAAAAGAGGAATAGAACCTTGAGTAGTGCTTTATGCAACTGTCATTAGTGTTTCACCCAACAACACAATGCCAGAAGGCTATTACCAAGAACTGTCCAAGAGCTACAACCATTCCAGCTGCCAACTGTGTTGATATATTACTGGTATAGAAAAAAATAAAATACTTGATGACCAAGATAATTCTAAATAGAATGTCTGAGCTTACAATAAGCAGACATATGAGTAAGGTGTCTTGCCAAAGGACACAACAACAGAATGGCAATACTGGTTTGAGACATACCGCTTTGTCCATGTAGATTTTGTTACTGGCCCACACTGTTAAAAGTATGGGAGAGATAAAACGTATGATAAACAAGTGTCCAGCGGGCTTAAGCAGTGCTATATATGGGCAGATGAAAGCTAAAGTAGATTGGTAAGAGGTAGAGTCTGGTTCTTAAGTGCATCTATTGCTTCTTTTGTCTTTGTAAACAACACTATAGTGCCACATGCCTGGCTCTGGCACAGCTGAGGCCCTGTCTATCTGGTGTGCTCTTTGAATAATGGATCCAATATGGAGGCAGTCACTGAGTAGATTTGGTCTTCTGATGGAGGTCACGAGCCTATAGCGCCGAGAATCAACAGCTCTCAGTAAAGAAAACCACCAAAGGCGCTCATTTCCATACACACACTTACAATAGGAATAAGCCACTGTCTGGGCTGTCACAATTCAAATCAGATATGCTTTTAATTTTTCATGGGGCAATTATGGAGACTTAGACCTCTGCGGCTTTGTCTAATTTCCCCAGACTTTGAGAACTCGTATGGTCTTTTTATGATATCGAAATGCTTTAAGGGCTACAGGGAAAATTCCTCAAATGTAATAAAAGGAAAAAGATATTTTGCAATCAGTCATTTTTAGGAGGTCATCACAATGCTATTATGCAACTTGTGAGGTTTTTTACAGCTAAAGTGAAGGCTCTGGGGTCAATGAGACAAAAATGGACCATTTCTTAGCAGCTTTTGTTCACGTCTTCGAGCATGACAAGGCAAGCTAACATCAATAATCATGATCATGGATTTTGGGGGGTAAAAGTGTGACTATATTCTATATTCTAATTTAGAAGTCATGATAAGTAGTAGTAATATATGATACCCATGAATCATTATGATATATTTTGCACATTTTAAATCGCAATATTGATCTAAAACTACTTGATAAAAGAAATCAGTTTCCTGACTTTCTGTTGAAAATCATGGTGGTGATCTCTGCCTACCCCTTTACGGTACGCTGTAAACGTCATCACAACAAAGTGCCACATGCTGTCCGCGCCTCCTACGGATAGGCAAACCATACTAGCGAACAGCTGATGCCAAAATGGCTACGCAATTTCCAACATGTATGACTGTTAATAAAATTAAAGAACAAAGTAAGTAAAGAGCAGTGGACATGTACTCGGATTGGTAAAAACGGGGGTTAATCAGAGCAACAACATTTTAAATGCAGGAGAATAAAGATTACTCAAACAGTCACTCTAAATACAACTTTGACTTCGTAAATAAGAAGGGAAAACAATTATATCAAGGTTGGTATAAGCTATTTCAGTTAAGTTTTACATTTCCCTTTTAAATGTAATGTGTTATCATTACAGTTTGTCACTGGGCATATGCGTTGTGATGTCCAGTTTAGGTGTGCTGGGGGCTCACCTGTTCCAGTAGTTTCTTGTATCTCTGTGTTGCTTGTTGAATGAGTTCCCTCACAGTCCATCCCTCTTTACAAGGAACCACAATCCCTGTCTGCCCAAAGCTCACTGTCACCTTCATCATGGCGTGTAGAACTTCATCCAAAACTCAGGTCAGCTCTGAAGAAGTCCAAGAAAAACTGGAGTATCTGAAACTTAGAGGTCCTGATGAAGACGCTGAGGAAAAAATTACAAAATTAAACTGTAAGGTTTTGAATTATTTCCACAACATTATATATACATGGTGTACCAAATAAAATCTGTTGGGTTTTTTTTATGATTGAAAATGTATTCATTTTAAGGATGTAAAAGTGGGAGGGTGTCGGTAAAGTGAGACACTGCAGGTGACTAGGAAAAATTTGAAATCAAAAAAATATTAATTTTAAAACTTTGACATGTAGTTTACTAATACAAGTACACACACATAGATAAACATAGTAAACAATGATAGAAGAAAAGTGTTATTAATACAAGTAACATGTGATTGCAATTTGAAGATATAAAATATTAAGACAACTTGTCATGACTACTTACTGTTGCAGAGGAACGAGTTCTCATCCACTGATACCTCTGGCTGTGCGCACCGCTGCTTGCCTCTGTAAAGGTATGCTCCAAATAATCCAACACAGTCCAGCAACTTCACGAAAATTGTATCCAAAACAAACTCAGAAAAGTTGTCCAACGTGCCACGATTTTACATGGAAATGCTGTGAATTAAACGCTTTTCATCGCACGCCATTTCTATCTATTTACATTGCCCAACTTCGTCTAACTTGAACTGTCCGTATGTTAGCTGCGCTTGGCTAAGTCCTGTTAGCTTGATACTGTTAGGTGAGCAGGTTAAGACAGGAAGGCGAGGATAAATGCGATGAATTCACTGTCCACACTTGCCATTTAACTTACTGTATCCGCACATGTGTCAGTAACAGCTGATCAAAATCGTTTGATGTCAAAATGATTAGCTAGCTCACGTTAGCAACCTTAGCTAAACTTTGGAGGGAGGGATGTAGTAGAACGGGCATCATTTTCACAAGTTTTCTCCACGCAACTTTTCCCTACTCCAAGTGATCCGTAGCATCCGATTTTCTCAAAACAAATACAATTCAAACTTTGATGTAAAATTCCAACAAGACGAGTATCTGTAAAGGAAATAAATCGTTATCCAGGGAAAATAAAGTATCGGGAAAAGTTTGAGATTCCAGCAGTGCTCTGTGGTCCGCTCCTGGCCAGTTCCTGACCAGCTCCTCCGCCGCTTGTTGCTGTCACTTTCTTAAAGGGGAAGCGATCCATTTACACAGGCCTTTGTTGAACATAAATACTAGGTTATTAGGGGGAACTTCCACAATAGCTCGAAAGGTATTGCGACTATTAGAAAATCCAGGGCTACAGTGGACCTTGAGTAGGCTTTTTATATAGCGCAAAATTAAGCACGGGTTTGACAGCACTTTTTCAGCAGGTGCACAGATCATGGTCTGGCAAATAACCTGTCATGTTTGGGGTATTTAATTTCTTCTTCATTCACCATTTAGAGGCTTGTTGTTCCACTGTATTGCTTTGCAGTGCGATACTGAATATGCACTAAGCTGTTATATCTAAATGCCAAATGTTGATGTCTCTACTTCTACAAATTAGGCCTAAAAAAAAAAAAAAAGTATATAATGCCTTTATACTTTTTACCCCAGTGTTTTTTTGTTTTGTTGTTTTTTTTTTTTTGCTTGATTGAGTGTTTCTGCATGAGCTTGCTTTATGCTATAGGAAAAGAAAGGATCAAGCACTTTATTGTAGGGCTCTATCAAACAAGCAAACAATGAAATCTTTGTTGTCATGGGCCCGGAACCTGTCATAGTACATACAACTCAAGAAAATAGGCTTAACCTACTTTTATTTTTCAGAAAACATGAGATTTTAAAGTCTAGTTAGTCTTCAAAGAGCAGCAGACCCCTCCTCTGAGGTGGCGCTTGCCTTTGTAATTAGCCGCTCAGATTTATGCAAGTGTGTGTCTTCTAATTGATTTAGCATTAGTTTCTGGGTCACTGAATTCCATTGAATCAGTGGGTCAGGCTTACATAAGCAAGTTGCTGTATCCCAATCCTTTTTTGGTTGCAATCAATACACATAGAAAATGGTTTTGCTTTTGTTTGTTTTAAGATGTGAACAACCAAAAAATAATAATCATTCATTCATTCACTGAATCTAATGAATTCCCAGGAACAGGGCTAGAAGGGGTGTGAACCCTTGAAATCTATTTTCAGCAACATTTATGACATTTATGCATTATGATGTTGTCAGTCATTTCAAAAGCTCTGTATACATTCAAAATGAGTTCCAACATCTTATGTTTGTGGAAACAGTTTAAATCACTTCCCAACTATCACATACAGACCGTCAGAACTGAAGAAGCTGCATAGATGAATGAAAGCAAAGCATATGAAAAAATTCTCCAAATAATGGAACTAAGACACAACACACACAATGAGCATCAGTGGCCTGTGCACCAACGAAGAGGAACCAAGTCTAAACCATGCTACCCTCCCACTGTAGTTTGCATGTAACTCATCGTATAGGCGTACACCTTTAGTCTCTGAGTGGGAACGTCATCAAAGACTCCTCGTGCAATTATCGATTTCTAATTTATACTAATATTATTTATAGTAATATTATAATTTATAGTAGCAATTTTTTTTCTCTGGACTTTATTTCTGTTTCAAGTGTATTCTATGTCCAAACAGAAATGAACAAATATGACATGAAAGGGCTCTTTTCCCCAACAATTTGATGACCCTGATGTGATTTCTGCCAGACCATTGGCATAGAGCCATTTTATATTATATATATTATATATATATATATATATATATATATATATATATATATATATATATATATATATATATATAGATATATATATATATATATATATATATATATATATATATATTATATATATATTATATATATATATATATATATATATATATATATAAAATCAGCAAAACATACACCAAATGGCCTCCAGCCATCCTCGACACAGGTAGAAGTAGCACACCTTATGTGGGTTACACCGAAGGGAGTGCAAACATTTTAATTCAACTTTGGCAAAGGAACTTGACGTGCCACTTTTTATTGCAGTAGTGGTTTTATTTAATTGATGCTTTATTTTAAGTAAAAAAAAAAAAAAAAAAGTCACATTTTAAAGTTTGAAGACTTGCCTTTTGAACTATTACAAACCTTTATTGTCCCCTTGACCCCTGACCCTATCACCAACCTGTTCTGTAGGGGGAAAAGGCACAATTGAATATGCACTTGCAGTTGAATATGGCACAATTCAAGTAAAGCAAAGTGCTTCATAGAATAAGACATTAAAAATCACAACAAAAAAAATCTTTAGCTGGAGGATTTTACCTACCTACTGTGCATGTTTTGGGTTAATGGAGAAACATGCAAACTCTCACAGAAAAGCCCGGTGACCTGGGAGTCGTACACAAACTGTCAACCTAGCGTAACCTAACCCTGCCACATGTTCCAAAGTCAGAAGCAAACACAGTGACCTACTTTATCTTTTTACACTGAATCACATGAATGTTGCAAAGACCAAGAGACGAAGTAGGTTTTACACTGAAGCAACCCTCTCCATTTATCCAGGCTGGGGACTGGCACAAAGGGGACACAGTGCCCCTTTGTGGCTGGATTAAACCCACCGCCCAGTGCTTGTGCAATGTTAGTGAGTGATATTAGTGTTAGTAGTTAGTCAGAACATGCAAAGAGAAACTGAAATGAAAAAGAAAGAGAAAAAAGAAAGTTCACATATGAGTTTCAATGAGCTCAGCTGCATTATCCAATACAGTACATACAAAACCTGCGATACCTGAAAAATTAAAAGGTAAATTGCTAAAGAGAGCAACATCAGATGTACTCTGAAACACATTACACACAACCTGCAAAATGAAAAGTTTGTCAGAATTGCATTTAGCTTAAGGTACTGTAAAAACTCAAACATTGGTACAAAAGACATTTTGGGTGGGAAGCCTCAAACAGCCATGCTCAGCATGGCACAAGGATCAGAAAACGGGAAGATGAGCAGGGTGGTCACTCGTCCATCTTGACAGTTGACCAGTGATGCTGTCTGAACCTTTTACTCTATAAAAATTACTACTAATTCTGCTGTCTAAAATTGCTATTAGTACTACTTCTACCATACATCCTTGATCCATCTTGAAGCCCTCCCCTTTCACCTGACCACTGGACCTGTCTGTCCTCACTTCTTACCCTGCCATGTAAGTGAGTCATGTTCGTGCGCGTGTGCCTTGTTTAAGGAACGGGAGGAATGGTAATTATACACAATTCCCATACAGTAAACACTGAAATGTGGAAGTCATTGTAATTTGCATTTTTACCTCAAACAGGAACAGAAGTTGAGCAAGGCGGTCGCCACCATGGTCATGGCTGTCGTTCATCTTGGACGCTTATCCATCTTGATAGTTGATCTGTGAGCCTGTCTGACCGTACGTTTTGTCCTGAAATAATACTACTGCTAATTCTAATACTACCATTTATTCTATCACTAACACTACCACTTAGCCCTCGTCCATCTTGAAGAACCCCGTCCATCTTGAAGCCCCCCCTTAACCTGAACTGTGAACCTGTCTTAACCTACCTCTCATCCTACCATACAAGTGAGTTGTGTGTGTGCTCCTACCATACAACCCTCATCCATCTTGAAGACCCCGTCCATCTTGAAGCCCCCCCTTTCACCTGAACTGTGAACCTGTCTATCCTCACTTCTTACCCTGCCATGCAAGTGAGTTGTGTTTGTGTGTGTGCCGTGTTTAAGCAACTAGGGGGAAAATTTTAAAAAATTAATTATAATCAAATCACATACAGTAAACACAGAAAAAGTGGAAGTCATTGGAAGTTGCATTTTACCTCAAACAGGAACAGACGTTGAGCAGGGTGGTCTCCTCCATGTTCATGGCTGTCGTTCATCTTGGACGCTTATCCATCTTGATAGTTGATCTGTGAGCCTGTCTGACCGTACGTTTTGTCCTGAAATAATACTATTGCTAATTCTAATCCTACCATTTATTCTATCACTAACACTACCACTTAGCCCTCGTCTATCTTGAAGAACCCCGTCCATCTTGAAGCCCCCCCTTAACCTGAACTGTGAACCTGTCTTAACCTACCTCTCATCCTACCATACAAGTGAGTTGTGTGTGTGCTCCTACCATACAACCCTCATCCATCTTGAAGCCCCCCCCTTTCACCTGAACTGTGAACCTGTCTATCCTCACTTCTTACCCTGCCATGCAAGTGAGTTGTGTTTGTGTGTGTGCCGTGTTTAAGCAACTAGGGGGAAAATTTTAAAAAATTAATCATAACCAAATCACATACAGTAAACACAGCAAAAGTGGAAGTCATTGGAAGTTGCATTTTACCTCAAACAGGAACAGACGTTGAGCAGGGGTCTCCTCCATGTTCATGGCTGTCGTTCATCTTGGACGCTTATCCATCTTGATAGTTGATCTGTGAGCCTGTCTGACCGTACGTTTTGTCCTGAAATAATACTATTGCTAATTCTAATCCTACCATTTATTCTATCACTAACACTACCACTTAGCCCTCGTCCATCTTGAAGAACCCCGTCCATCTTGAAGCCCCCCCTTAACCTGAACTGTGAACCTGTCTTAACCTACCTCTCATCCTACCATACAAGTGAGTTGTGTGTGTGCTCCTACCATACAACCCTCGTCCATCTTGAAGACCCCGTCCATCTTGAAGCCCCCCCTTTCACCTGAACTGTGAACCTGTCTATCCTCACTTCTTACCCTGCCATGCAAGTGAGTTGTGTTTGTGTGTGTGCCGTGTTTAAGCAACTAGGGGGAAAATTTTAAAAATTAATTATAACCAAATCACATACAGTAAACACAGAAAAAGTGGAAGTCATTGGAAGTTGCATTTTACCTCAAACAGGAAAAGACGTTGAGCAGGGTGGTCTCCTCCATGTTCATGGCTGTCGTTCATCTTGGACGCTTATCCATCTTGATAGTTGATCTGTGAGCCTGTCTGACCGTACGTTTTGTCCTGAAATAATACTATTGCTAATTCTAATCCTACCATTTATTCTATCACTAACACTACCACTTAGCCCTCGTCTATCTTGAAGAACCCTGTCCATCTTGAAGCCCCCCCTTAACCTGAACTGTGAACCTGTCTTAACCTACCTCTCATCCTACCATACAAGTGAGTGTGTGTGTGCTCCTACCATACAACCTCATACATCTTGAAAACCCCATCCATCTTGAAGCCCCCCCCTTTCACCTGAACTGTGAACCTGTCTATCCTCACTTCTTACCCTGCCATGCAAGTGAGTTGTGTTTGTGTGTGTGCCGTGTTTAAGCAACTAGGGGGAAAATTTTTAAAAATTAATCATAACCAAATCACATACAGTAAACACAGAAAAAGGGAAGTCATTGGAAGTTGCATTTTACCTCAAACAGGAACAGACATTGAGCAGGGTGGTCTCCTCCATGTTCATGGCTGTCGTTCATCTTGGACGCTTATCCATCTTGATAGTTGATCTGTGAGCCTGTCTGACCGTACGTTTTGTCCTGAAATAATACTATTGCTAATTCTAATCCTACCATTTATTCTATCACTAACACTACCCACTTAGCCCTCGTCCATCTTGAAGAACCCCGTCCATCTTGAAGCCCCCCTTAACCTGAACTGTGAACCTGTCTTAACCTACCTCTCATCCTACCATACAAGTGAGTTGCGTGTGTGCTCCTACCATACAACCCTCATCCATCTTGAAGACCCCGTCCATCTTGAAGCCCCCCCTTTCACCTGAACTGTGAACCCGTCTATCCTCACTTCTTATCCTGCCATGCAAGTGAGTTGTGTTTGTGTGTGTGCCGTGTTTAAGCAACTAGGGGGAAAATTTTAAAAATTAATTATAACCAAATCACATACAGTAAACACAGAAAAAGTGGAAGTCATTGGAAGTTGCATTTTACCTCAAACAGGAAAAGACGTTGAGCAGGGTGGTCTCCTCCATGTTCATGGCTGTCGTTCATCTTGGACGCTTATCCATCTTGATAGTTGATCTGTGAGCCTGTCTGACCGTACGTTTTGTCCTGAAATAATACTATTGCTAATTCTAATCCTACCATTTATTCTATCACTAACACTACCACTTAGCCCTCGTCCATCTTGAAGAACCCCGTCCATCTTGAAGCCCCCCCTTAACCTGAACTGTGAACCTGTCTTAACCTACCTCTCATCCTACCATACAAGTGAGTTGTGTGTGTGCTCCTACCATACAACCCTCATCCATCTTGAAGACCCCGTCCATCTTGAAGCCCCCCCTTTCACCTGAACTGTGAACCTGTCTATCCTCACTTCTTACCCTGCCATGCAAGAGAGTTGTGTTTGTGTGTGCACCGTGTTTAAGCAACTAGGGGGAAAATTTTTAAAAATTAATCATAACCAAATCACATACAGTAAACACAGCAAAAGTGGAAGTCATTGGAAGTTGCATTTTACCTCAAACAGGAACAGACGTTGAGCAGGGTGGTCTCCTCCATGTTCATGGCTGTCGTTCATCTTGGACGCTTATCCATCTTGATAGTTGATCTGTGAGCCTGTCTGACCGTACGTTTTGTCCTGAATAATACTATTGCTAATTCTAATCCTACCATTTATTCTATCACTAAAACTACCACTTAGCCCTCGTGTATCTTGAAGAACCCCGTCCATCTTGAAGCCCCCCCTTAACCTGAACTGTGAACCTGTCTTAACCTACCTCTCATCCTACCATACAAGTGAGTTGTGTGTGTGCTCCTACCATACAACCCTCATCCATCTTGAAGACCCCGTCCATCTTGAAGCCCCCCCCTTTCACCTGAACTGTGAACCTGTCTATCCTCACTTCTTACCCTGCCATGCAAGTGAGTTGTGTTTGTGTGTGTGCCGTGTTTAAGCAACTAGGGGAAAATTTTAAAAAATTAATCATAACCAAATCACATACAGTAAACACAGCAAAAGTGGAAGTCATTGGAAGTTGCATTTTACCTCAAACAGGAACAGACGTTGAGCAGGGTGGTCTCCTCCATGTTCATGGCTGTCGTTCATCTTGGACGCTTATCCATCTTGATAGTTGATCTGTGAGCCTGTCTGACCGTACGTTTTGTCCTGAAATAATACTATTGCTAATTCTAATCCTACCATTTATTCTATCACTAACACTACCACTTAGCCCTCGTCCATCTTGAAGAATCCCGTCCATCTTGAAGCCCCCCCTTAACCTGAACTGTGAACCTGTCTTAACCTACCTCTCATCCTACCATACAAGTGAGTTGCGTGTGTGCTCCTACCATACAACCCTCGTCATCTTGAAGACCCCGTCCATCTTGAAGCCCCCCCTTTCACCTGAACTGTGAACCTGTCTATCCTCACTTCTTATCCTGCCATGCAAGTGAGTTGTGTTTGTGTGTGTGCCGTGTTTAAGCAACTAGGGGGAAAATTTTAAAAAATTAATTATAACCAAAATCACATACAGTAAACACAGAAAAGTGGAAGTCATTGGAAGTTGCATTTTACCTCAAACAGGAAAAGACGTTGAGCAGGGTGGTCTCCTCCATGTTCATGGCTGTCGTTCATCTTGGACGCTTATCCATCCATCTTGATAGTTGATCTGTGAGCCTGTCTGACCGTACGTTTTGTCCTGAAATAATACTATTGCTAATTCTAATCCTACCATTTATTCTATCACTAACACTACCACTTAGCCCTCGTCTATCTTGAAGAACCCTGTCCATCTTGACGCCCCCCCTTAACCTGAACTGTGAACCTGTCTTAACCTACCTCTCATCCTACCATACAAGTGAGTTGTGTGTGTGCTCCTACCATACAACCCTCATCCATCTTGAAGACCCCGTCCATCTTGAAGCCCCCCCCTTAACCTGAACTGTGAACCTGTCTTAAACCTACCTCTCATCCTACCATACAAGTGAGTTGTGTGTGTGCTCCTACCATACAACCCTCATCCATCTTGAAAACCCCATCCATCTTGAAGCCCCCCCCTTAACCTGAACTGTGAACCTGTCTTAACCTACCTCTCATCCTACCATACAAGTGAGTTGCGTGTGTGCTCCTACCATATAACCCTCGTCCATCTTGAAGACCCCGTCCATCTTGAAGCCCCCCCTTTCACCTGAACTGTAAACCTGTCTATCCTCAATTCTTACCCTGCCATGCAAGTGAGTTGTGTGTGTTTGTGCGCCGTGTTTAAGCAACTAGGGGAAGAATTTTAAAAATTAATTATAACCAAATCACATACAATAAACACAGAAAAAGTGGAAGTCATTGGAAGTTGCATTTTACCTCAAACAGGAACAGACGTTGAGCAGGGTGGTTTCCTCCATGTTCATGGCTGTCGTTCATCTTGGACGCTTATCCATCTTGATAGTTGATCTGTGAGCCTGTCTGACCGTACGTTTTGTCCTGAAATAATACTACTGCTAATTCTAATACTACCATTTATTCTATCACTAACACTACCACTTAGCCCTCGTGTATCTTGAAGAACCCCGTCCATCTTGAAGCCCCCCCCTTAACCTGAACTGTGAACCTGTCTATCCTCACTTCTTACCCTGCCATGCAAGTGAGTTGTGTTTGTGTGTGTGCCGTGTTTAAGCAACTAGGGGGAAAATTTAAAAAAATTAATCATAACCAAATCACATACAGTAAACACAGAAAAAGTGGAAGTCATTGGAAGTTGCATTTTACCTCAAACAGGAACAGACGTTGAGCAGGGTGGTTTCCTCCATGTTCATGACTGTCGTTCATCTTGGACGCTTATCCATCTTGATAGTTGATCTGTGAACCTGTCTGACCGTACGTTTTGTCCTGAAATAATACTACTGCTAATTCTAATCCTACCATTTATTCTAACACTACCACTTAGCCCTCGTCCATTTTGAAGCCCCCCCTTAACCTGAACTGTGAACCTGTCTTAACCTACCCTCCTCATCCTACCATACAAGTGAGTTGCGTGTGTGCTCCTACCATACAACCCTCATCCATCTTGAAGACCCCATCCATCTTGAAGCCCCCCCCCCCCCCCCCCCCTTTCACCTGAACTGTGAACCTGTCTGTCCTCACTTCTTACCCTGCCATGTGAGTGAATTGGCCTTGTGGGGGTGTACTGGGTTTAAATAACTAGGTCAGGTTTTATTAGGCCCTTAAGAGGGAAGTGACTGTACTAAGAGTATAAGCAATGTTTGTACCCAGCCAACCAATCCATTCTACCAAGTCAAACCATAACTATAAGCTTAACAAAACTCAAAATCAACAATCCATTGTTACACCACAAACACCAAACAGCTTAATTAATTGACAAAGCAACAACAAATCAAAAAACAACAGCCACCAGTCCACCAACAACACCAGAACAATGCACCACACAAAGCTCTAGACAGCACCAAACAAGCCAAAAACAACCTGACTGACTTCACCACCAACACCACAACAATTCATTGACAAAACCAACAACAAATCAACAAGCAACAGCCAACACTCCACAAACTCAACGAGCTACCAATCAACAACACCAGCAGAATGCACCATTTACAGCTCCAGACAGCACCAAACAAGCCAAAAACAACTCCTTCACCATAGATCCAGGACTACACCACAGCCACGTGACCAAACAGACGCAACAGACTAAACAACAGGAAAGGTTGGCGGGTTTTACCTTAAATGTCTTCCTAGAATGAAGTAGCGTTGGTGCGTACTGATGCAGAATTTAATCACTAGTAGAATTGTTTGTTTCAGCCACAGTGGCAAATCCTTTCCCGCCAACTGGCAAACTGGAAGAAGGATTCGGATGTGACGTACTTAAGTGCCCTGCGTCGGGCTCTGGACCATGGCCGTGTCCCAATTCGCCAAATGTACCCTTAGATGTACCTTCGAAGTGCGGGTCGCAAAGTATGGTTCGAAACTTCCGGTCGAGAATGGTAGTTCTCAGTGTAGTCGCCATCTTGTCGAAATGGGACAGCCCTACACCACAGACCGCACTTCCACCGCTGTCTTTGCGCGTATGTTACGTACGTGACGTACGTTATTTTAAATTATTTATTATTTAATAGAAGAAGAGTCAAGGGCCGTGTCCCGATTCGCCAAAATGCCCTTAAAATCACCCTTCGAGTGTGGGTCTAAGGGCGTTACGTCATTTCCGGCGCGACAAGGGCTGTCCCATTTCAACGCACCCTACGGCCGCGCGACGAGTGCGCCCTGCGTTTCCAGCGTTTCCATGGAGATCAGCCGTAACCAAAGCGCCCATCCATGCAGACTTCACGCACTGCTATATCCCATCATGCACCGCGCCTACGCAAAAAATAGCATAAAATGGAGTGCGCTATACGCACACGTTCAAATGTTCGTATTGGTTTATGTCACCTACAACAATGCGACATGAAACTGTTAAATCTGAATAAAGATCTGTACAGTGTGTTTGAGGATTAAACCTGAGCAGCTCTGACAGACTCAGGTTTATTTTACAGAACATTCTTCTGGGCTGGTTTGAGGAAACAAAAGAAGTGACACTGAATAAAGAAATGTGCTGATATTCCCAAACAACAATCATAATAATAATCATAATCATGAATTATTGTCATTAAAAATATTGCAATAATAAGAATAATGTAAGAAAGTTTGTTTCTGATGTAAGAGTCAGAATAAAGAACATAAAGTCAGAAGATTTAATGAGATCCACAGATAAAGTGAACAATGAAACAACGGATTGTCAGGAAAGGATAGAAGAGAAGGGGGGGGTGTAGTAAATCAAGATTTCAGTTTAATGTAGCGCTGCACTGCTAGAAAATACCTCACAATAATAAAATAAGATGAACTGGCCAGTTATTTTGTTAAAGTTATTTAGTAACTACAAGTGGGAAAAAATCACGGCGAACCTTATATTTGCCAATTGATATTCAAAGAGAAATATTAATTCCTTACTTCATTCAATCTAAACAGAAATAAAAGGCTGCAACAACGACACCTTGACTCTTCTTCTATTAAATAATAAATAATTTAAAATAAGTACGTCACGTACGTAACATACGCGCAAAGACAGCGGTGGAAGTGCGGTCTGTAGGGCTGTGTAGGGCTGTGTAGGGCTGTCCCATTTCGACAAGATGCCGGCTACACTGAGAACTACCATTCTCGACCGGAAGTTTGCGACCTGCACTTCGACAGTAGATCGAACTGTGCATTTGGCGAATTGGGACACGGCCAAGGTGTCGTTGTCGCAGCCTTTTATTTTTGTTTAGATTGAATGAAGTTGTCATGATCCACGTTTGCTCCTGCCTCCTGTGTCTCCTCTCCCCCTCCCTCACCCGCCTGACTCCAGAGCTGGGCGGAGCCCTGGCTCCTCCCACACGCACCTGCAGCCCATCAGGGCAATCAACACACCTGCAGGTGGTTAAAAGGAGCCAGGACCCAGCTCTCCTTGCCAGGTCGTCTGATCGTCACCCTGTTTGCATCACTGTTTGTCTGCGTGCTGATCATCACCGTGTCTCTGCTGTGCTTCCTGCCCATGTTCGTCTGCTTGTTGTCCTGCCTGGTGTCCTGCCCGTGTCCTGCCCGTGTTCTCCGACCCTGTCTCCCGGTACCGGCTGTGTTTCCCGTCTCGTGTCTTCCCTGCACCTCTGGACCCTGACCTGCACCCAGCTCCTCGTATGTCCTCCCGTCACCTGTGTTGTCTTGTGTCCTGTCAATAAACACCCCTAAACTTGCCCCGAGTCCCACATCTTTGGTCCGCCTCACACCCCACATCACGACAGAAGTAACGAATTAATATTTGTCTTTGAATATCAATTGGCAAATGTAAGGTTCGAGGTGATTTTTTTTTCCCCACTTGTAGTTACTAAATAACTTTAACAAAATAAACCTTGTTAAAACGTAATGACATTCATAGTCTATAAACCAGAGAACACTGATTAGTTGTACATAAAGTGGGATATTACTTGTGTTGCTTAAGCACCTGCCTGTTTTGCTTAAGAGCCCTCGTGGTCAACACATTTTAGATTTAATATTTGTACCATGAAGACGGCATATGTGGAACAACTGTTTTAAACACTTACTTAAAAAAAAAAAAGTCTCTGTAGTTTTTGGTGCCTCTTGCTCGCTCCTGTGCGTCTGCCTGTGGCAGCTTCAAACTCCACGCGTGTCTTAACCTTAACAGCGTATAGTGCCAAATCAAAGACTGTGGGGACACTTTAGAGTCCAGAAAGATGTTAGGAGCAAAACAGCTCATGCAATAATATGTCTGTAGATTCAGTAGCATGAATATACTGTGTCGGCGCGCGGCATAAAAGTAAGTGCTGTAGTCTAAAATACAATTGCATGCTTGAGTCTTGGAGAGAAGCAGGCTTCAACAATGAGCTCATATCCCATTCTGACCAGACTGCTAAAAATAGGATTTCTTCCCCAAAAACAGATTAAAGGAAAATTAACGATTTTTTTAAAGTCCCTGGGGGAGGGACCCTGGACCCCCTCACATGTTCCTTATGTGCTCTTTTTTTCTCATTTTAAAAATATTCTTGTTTGTCTCTCTGCTCATACACCTATGCACAAAACGTTGCTGCTAAACCTCAGCAGGCACACACCTAAAAGCAATCTCTGAAGAAGGTAAATCATTTTTGCTTACTTTTAAAACCCATGGATAAGTTAATTTTAAGAAATATGGACAAGTGCCCCCTTTTTTTGGTTGAGCACCTGCCCGTCAAAATGTCCGTGCACATCCCTGTTCTGATCTCCCTGGGCCCAGGGCTGACAGGGCCCAGGTAGATCAGAATTATTGTTTGTTTTAGTTTTTGTATTTTATTTTTTACTTTGTATTCTATGAATGTATTCTACCTAGCAGTACTTTCTCTTAAATTAATATTAGTTTTCATGACAATTACAAAGCAACATTTCATATATCACAGCCCTCCTATTTTCAATAATGATTCACTCCCGGTGAGCCGGTGGGAACTAATTGGACTGTTGTGGCGTGGCTTGTGTTGTTATATGACAGAACCTAATATGTGTGTGTGTTGTGTTATTGTGGCCTTATATATATATATATTATATATATATATATATATATATATATATATATATATATATATACATATATATATATATATATATATATATATATATATATATATATATATACATATATATATACACATATCCCCATGCATTCTTACTAGCGGTTTCACCTGCCCCGTAACTTGTTTTCTCTCCTGTTTCTCTCCATGGAGATGGGTAAGTTTATAGAAATAATGTCTTCATGGTGTTCAGGTAGATCCTCCAATCCTTCAGAAAACTTATATTCTGCACCTTTAAAGTAATCAAGTAAGAGAAAATATGATATTATTATTATCTAGTAGTTATTATTTACCCAAACCAGTAATAATAACCATGACTTTAGCTCAGTCGCTCAGCTGGTAGAGCACTTGTCCGCTGATCCAAAGGATGGGGCGTTTCTTGACATAAATATCATTAGCAAAGTGGTCAGATCCACTAACCCACAGGTTGGAAGTGCAATTTCACCCCCACAGATGGATACTGTGGTTGTGTCCTTGGGTAAGATACTTAACCCACCTTACCCCCAGTGTCTCTCTACACTGGTGTATGAATGTGTGTGAATGGCTGAGTGGTTCCTTGATGTAAAGCACTTTGAGTGACTTGAAGGTGGCAAAGCACTATACAAGAATGTGACTGTTTACTATTTACCTTTCAGATTTCTTCTGTCATAGTGCTTTTAAGTTCAATCACAAGCTTCAAAATAATTTCAACTATTTACAATTTGGTCACTTTAACTGCCACGTAACAAGACCACAGACAGGCTAGGAGAGACATCTGCATACACAGGACTAATTGGCTAATGTCAAATATATTAATATCATATGGGGCAGTTAAATACAGATGAGAGGGATTGCAGAAGGCTTGTTTAAAAGGCACACCCACAGATAGCTGTCACTTTAAATCCATAGGGGATACCGCATGTTGGACACTGTGACCTGGGCTGTCCACATCTCATAACACAACATCTGGATTGGACAGAAACATGAAATAATTAGGGATGTTTTGTTAAGTGTCAAAGCAAGCAGTTACCCATGTGATTCTCGAATGCCAATCATATAAGGCTGGGTTATGATCACAAACCTATATGGTAACACAATATCTAATCTTTAATGAGCCTACTACAGCATGAACAAATAATTCATAATGAACAGATAGTTTATTGAGAATGATCCAGACTTATATACTTGATTAAAAGGAATTATGGTTAGGGCACTTACTTCCAGTGCTGTATCTGATTTCTACTGTCTTAAAACATGAAAAACAGAACTAGTTGTCTTCAAATTTGCTGTTTGCAGTAGTCCAAGGTTATTCCTCACTTAGCTTATGGATTCTGTGCATTCTCATTATTCATGAGATGTTTATGAGAGCTAGCATGCAGGGCGACAGTAGCTTAGTTGGTAGAGTGTTTGTCCACTATATATATATATATATATATATATATATATAATATATATATATATATATTATATATATATATATATATATATATATATATATTATATATATTATACACATATATATATATATATATATATATATATATATATATATATATACACATATCCCCATGCATTCTTACTAGCGGTTTCACCTGCCCCGTAACTTGTTTTCTCTCCTGTTTCTCTCCATGGAGATGGGTAAGTTTATAGAAATAATGTCTTCATGGTGTTCAGGTAGATCCTCCAATCCTTCAGAAAACTTATATTCTGCACCTTTAAAGTAATCAAGTAAGAGAAAATATGATATTATTATTATCTAGTAGTTATTATTTACCCAAACCAGTAATAATAACCATGACTTTAGCTCAGTCGCTCAGCTGGTAGAGCACTTGTCCGCTGATCCAAAGGATGGGGCGTTTCTTGACATAAATATCATTAGCAAAGTGGTCAGATCCACTAACCCACAGGTTGGAAGTGCAATTTCACCCCCACAGATGGATACTGTGGTTGTGTCCTTGGGTAAGATACTTAACCCACCTTACCCCCAGTGTCTCTCTACACTGGTGTATGAATGTGTGTGAATGGCTGAGTGGTTCCTTGATGTAAAGCACTTTGAGTACCGCATGTTGGACACTGTGACCTGGGCTGTCCACATCTCATAACACAACATCTGGATTGGACAGAAACATGAAATAATTAGGGATGTTTTGTTAAGTGTCAAAGCAGCAGTTACCCATGTGATTCTCGAATGCCAATCATATAAGGCTGGGTTATGATCACAAACCTATATGGTAACACAATATCTAATCTTTAATGAGCCTACTACAGCATGAACAAATAATTCATAATGAACAGATAGTTTATTGAGAATGATCCAGACTTATATACTTGATTAAAAGGAATTATGGTTAGGGCACTTACTTCCAGTGCTGTATCTGATTTCTACTGTCTTAAAACATGAAAAACAGAACTAGTTGTCTTCAAATTTGCTGTTTGCAGTAGTCCAAGGTTATTCCTCACTTAGCTTATGGATTCTGTGCATTCTCATTATTCATGAGATGTTTATGAGAGCTAGCATGCAGGGCGACAGTAGCTTAGTTGGTAGAGTGTCCACTATATATATATATATATATATATATATATATATATATATATATATATATATATATATATATATATATATATATATATATATATATATATATATATATATATATATACATATATATATATATATATATATATATATATATATATATATATATATATATATATATATAATATATATAAAATCTCCTCCTTACCCTCCGCGGGTGGTCTTTATCCCCTCTTTTTCCACGCTCGGGACCTCTACCAGAGGCCTGGGAGCTTGAGGGTTCTGCGCAGTATCTTTGCTGTTCCTAGTACTGCACTTTCTGGACTGAGATGTCTGATGTTTTTCCTGGGGTCTGCTGTAGCCACTCCTCCAGTTTGGGGGTCACGCCCCGAGTGCTCCGATGACCACGGGCACCACTGAGGCCTTCACCTTCCAGGCCTTCTCCAGCTCTTCTTTGAGCCCCTGGTATTTCTCTAGTTTCTCATGCTCCTTTTTCCTGATGTTCCCATCGCTTGGCACTGCGATGTCCACCACAACGGCTTTGCTCTATTGTTTATCCACCACCACTATGTCCGGTTGGTTCGCTATCACCATTCTGTCAGTCTGTATCTGGAAGTCCCACAGGATCTTGGCTCGATCATTCTCCACTACCTTTGGAAGGTGTTTCCCACCTAGACCTGGGGGTTTCCAGTCTGTACTCTGCACAGATGTTTCTGTACACTATGCCCGCCACTTGGTTATGCCGCTCCATGTATGCTTTTTCCTGCCAAACATCTTACACCCTGCAGTTATGTGCTGGATTGTCTCAGGGGCCTCTTTTGCACAGCCTACACCTTGGGTCTTGTCTGGTGTGGTAGATCTGGGCCCCTATTGCTCTAGTGTTCAAGGCCTGCTCCTGTGCAGCCAGGATGAGTGCCTCTGTGCTGTCCTTCAGTCCAGCTTTCTCAAGCCATTGGTAGGATTTCTTGATATCAGCCACTTCAGTTTTGTTCCGGTGGTACATCCCATGAAGGGGCTTGTCCTTCCATGATGGTTCCTCCAGCTCCTCTTCCTCTGCACTCCACTGTCTGAGACATTCGCTGAGCACGTCATCTGTTGGGGCCTTGTCTTGGATGTACTTGTGGATCTTGGATGTTTCATCCTGGACTGTGGCTCTCACACTCACTAGTCCTCGGCCTCCTTCCTTACGGCTTGCGTACAGTCTCAGGGTGCTGGATTTGGGATGGAACCCACCATGCATGGTCAGGAGCTTTCGTGTCTTAACATCTGTGGTCTGTATCTCCTCCTTTGGCCAGCTTATGATTCCTGCTGGGTATCTGATTACTGGCAGGGCGTAGCTGTTTATTGCCTGGGTCTTATTCTTGCCATTGAGCTGACTCCTTAGGACTTGCCTTACTCGTCTGAGGTATTTGGCCGTAGCTGCTTTCCTTGTTTCCTCTTCAAGGTTGCCATTTGCTTGTGGGATACCAAGGTACTTGTAACTGTCCTCAACGTCTGCTATTGTCCCTTCTGGGAGTGAGTCCCCTTCTGTGTGGACTACCTTCCCTCTCTTTGTCACCATCTGGCTACACTTCTCAAGCCCGAATGACATTCCAATGTCTGTGCTATAGATCCTGGTGGTGTGGATCAGTGAGTCGATGTCTCGCTCATTCTTAGCGTACAGCTTGATGTCATCCATGTAGAGGAGGTGACTAACGGTGGCCCCATTCCTGAGTCGGTATCCATAGCCAGTGTTATTGATGATTTGGCTGAGGGGGTTCAGACCTATGCAACAGCAGTGGGGACAGTGCATCTCCTTGGTATATGCCACATTTGATGGTCACTTGTGCAAGTGGCTTGCCATTGGCCTCAAGGGTGGGTTTTCCACAACCTCATTGAGTTTGCAATGAAGGCTCTTAGAGTCCTGTTGATGTTGTACAGCTCCAGGCATTCAGTGATCCATGTGTGTGGCATTGAGTCGTAGGCTTTCTTGTAATCAATCCAGGCCGTGCACAGGTTGGTCTTACGGGTTCTGCAGTCTCGGGAGACTGTTCGGTCTACCAGGAGCTGGTGTTTGGCTCCCCTGGTGTCTTTGCCGATGCCCTTCTGTGCTGTGCTCATGTATTGATCCATGTGCCCATTTATCTTAGCCGCGATGATGCCTGACATGAGCTTCCATGTTGTTGAGAGACAGGTTATTGGCCGGTAGTTGGATGGGACTGTACCCTTTGAGGGATCCTTCTGGATCAGGATCGTACGCCCTTCGGTTAGCCATTCAGGGTGAGTCCCATCCATTAGCAGCTGGTTCATTTGTGCTGCCAGGCGCTCATGGAGAGCAGTGAGCTTCTTCAGCCAGTAAGCGTGGATCATGTCAGGGCCTGGTGCGGTCCAGTTCTTCATACCTGAAACTGGATGTCTGCCACTGTGATGGTGACTGGATTCTGTTCAGGGAGGTTGCTGTGGTCTTCCCTCAGAGCCACTAGCCACTATATATATATATGTGTATATATATATATATATATATATATATATATATATATATATTATAGTCTCCTAAACCGCCTGGCATGCTACATGCTGGTGAGAGATTTTTCTGGCCCCTGCAGACCACTGAGAGTGTGCACGTGAAAAAAGTGCATGTGTATGTGAGTGTGCATGTGTCCACCAATGGCCAGATCAATACTAGGACTTGTAGTAGCGGGAAGCTTCGATTGGCCCCACACATGTCCCACTGTGCACCATATAAAATAACACAATATCACTAAGTAAGAACATAAGTAACAGCCCCATATACTTGCCAAAGGATGAGTGGAGAAATTCATTGTGGCAAATTTGAATGGCTGGATAAAAGACTGTTGAAGACAATGCTGTGTAATTGCTATGAGTTATTAAATTAAGTTAAGTAGGCTGCTCATAATAATGTATACAAAAGGAACAAAAATGAGACTGATTAAGCATGTAACAAGCTGTTATTTTGGTCACAGTTGTCTCAGTATGTTTTTTTTTTTTTTATTTTTTTTTCTTCATGGAGCATATGAACAGTTTAGGAAAAATATCTAATTGTGATTTTTTGTTCTAATGAGCCTTGCAATTGTGATTAAATTAGCAATTTAAGTTCACCTTTGAAAAATGTCCAGAAGAATTGACAAGAATACTGAAGCATGAACTGGCAAACTAACAAGAATCAGCTTTCAGAATGTATTTGAGCAGATCTAGATTTTTTTTATGTAGAATAAGACAGGATATGTTGCTATGTGTGGAAGAAATATTGGTACTTAAAAAATTGCATCCATTCAAATTGCAATTTTGATTTAATTTTAATTGATCTTGCAGCCCTAATGTGGCATAGAATATTTTATTAATGTGATTGGAACCTGTATTAGACTATAGACTGTATAAAGAAGTGGACTGAGGGAGTGTGATGTCACACGTAGCATTCGGCTCCAGCCAAATGAAGCTCATCGAAGTTGGCAGGAATTTGTTGGGGGAATTTGGAGCCGAGTTCCATATTTGAAATTCTGACTGCAAGTATCATAGCAATGAAAGAGCCAATCCGGAGCAAGGCTATTGAAGGTAATGCCCCTTCATGCCCGCTCCCCTGATTTCACAGGGAATGGGCACTTAGCAACGCTGTCAATCACAGAGTGACCTCTAGGAAAGAAGGCATCTCATTGGTCTGTTATTAATGTTAATACCTTGATTTTTGGACAAATTACCCAAATAAAAACACCAGGATCATGTAGAGCTGGTTAATGCAAGCATTTTAAGAGGAAAATGATGAGCCTAACAGCAGTAAATACAAGGAGTGGGGCAGTCTATGTATTAGACCCAATAAGATATGTAATTTTATAAATTAAATGAACATTTTTTTAGGCTTTTCAAAACCAGATCAAATAGCTACTAGTTACCACGTTGTATAATAAACCCCAAAGTTTTTTTTTAAAATCAATGGTAATGGTAAATCTAAAATAAGTATTACAAAGATCTCTATTAAGTTATCCAGATATAATTTTCTTGAAGACTCTTATTAGACAACATATCTCCTTTATTTTTTATTTTGATTAGACATAATTTTCATGTTTTTGTGGTCCTTGTTTTCAGTGGCAGGTGCTGGTGTTAATTACATGAAAAAGAAAATCTATTACAAATCTCATTTTGAAGCGCTCGCATTTTTCCCTCTCTTTTTCACACCTTTAGTTAATGTCTCAATTAACACAGTGTCACAAGAGCAAAGCCGTGAGTGCAATGGATCCACCTGTCTGAGAGGAGAGAGTGGGGCAGAGAGAGAGGAGAGGAGGGGTGGGGAGGGAGGCAGAGGGGAGGGATTGTGTTCAATAGGAACTACCGTTGTCGCAATACTAAGGTTTCAAATTTGATTTCAATTCTAAGGAAAATACCTAATACCAATGTGCCATTACCAGTGAATACATTGTGTCATAATACTTGAAATTTGAAACTTTTACTTCTCAATTAATACTGTTTTCTGACTATTTTTTTCTAGAATTCATCGCAGTTTGATGACACATTCCTATGGGCAAGCTTAACCTTGTGCTCCAAGCTAGATTTCAAAATCATGCACATCCAACTTGCACAGCTCCTGGTTAATCTGTTTGAGTCCACACAAGTCTTGGTACAGAGCAGAAAGCGTATTTTCCTATCCTATCCTATCCTAACATTTTATTAATTACTTTTTTTTATTTAATGTATACATTTATTTGTGTGGTATATTTGTCTTCAATATAATCAGCCTCAACATGTTCAGAAATATAACAGAATCAATACAGGACCTCTGGCTCTTGCCCGCATCAGAAAATGTGACATCATCACTTTATAGAATCTGAAAACAACCAATCAGTGTTTGTGTAAGGCCAACTACGGGTCATGTGGCTCAAATGTGTGTTCTTTCTATTTCTACATAATGAACCTCCTCTCACAATGCAACTTCTACCATCAATCACAGACAGTCTAACAAGCAACAAATAGTAGTTACATACTAGTATAACATTGTGAGTTTGTACATTGGTTGCAAATGGTATCAATTAGTGATGGAACTTTCGTCTTTTTTATGGGATCCGAATCTTTTGGATATTCATTTCAAAGAGCCATTCAAAAGACTGCCTCTTTTCCTATTTATTCATATGACAGAAACCAATGTGACAACTGATTTTAACAATAAATTAATCACCGAGAGAAATGACCAAGGCTTAAATGTGCTTAAACTGGTTCAAAATGAGAGTGGTCAAATTATGCATATTCTAAATAAAGCATTGCACTACAATAATAATAATTCTAAAATATAATGCCAAATATGAGAACGCTTCCAGTCATGCCGCTTGCTCTGCTTCTGAGATGATGTTTGTGTTGGTTCAGCGTTCAGTATAAAAATGCATACAAATTAGAAAGAAAAAGATTCGGCTGTTTTAAAAAATGAAATTTAACCATTCACATTTAGGAACCGTTTGCTTTCTTCCGCATATTACACAGAGCGGACTCGACGCGTGAGAGTCACCTGTAGTGATGAACCCATATTTTAAGCAGGAGTCCTAGTATTGTCTGTTAAATTGATCTTTCTTTATCTTGGAGACAGGCTTCTCTTCTGACTCCTCAATTGACCTTTTCCCCTTTGCAAAAAAGCTGTCCAAACACTTCTGTTTTTGGCTCATTTTCAGTAGCTTGTGGGTCTACTTTTGGGCGACATGTCTGATGCGTCACACGTGATATGTCATCGCGGAGGACAAGAGCAGATCTAGCACAGATATAATATACACGGACAAGCTTATTAGCGTGTCATGAGGGGCGTGCGAAAGTTACGTCGGAGAAGATGCAGTCGCTGATAAATTATTTACTGTTTTTGTGCAGTACATGGTCCCCGGCCTGGTGGTTAGGGACCACAGCAATAGAGGACAAACATTTGGATATAATTTGCTTACTTACTATTACATTAAACAAAAACTAAAATTGCAGAAGGGTCTGAGGTCTACCAGAAGTAGCTTGCATACCAAACTGGTCTACTGTATGTACTAACGCACCAGGGAGAACTTGACATAAATTATGCTATGGAAACATTTTCTATATAAAGTTTCTCCGTCAACCACCACTGACGTCAGAAGCATTATAGAAGTTTGCTGGTGCTATTTACGCTTTATAAAGTGTTAAAACTTTGAAATGTGTCAGCAGTTTTGATTCTGTTGACTCCCAAAACATCCCAAATCGCTTTGATCCACTGATAGACCTTTTCCCTCTCTGTGTTTTGATAAGCTGATGGGGGGGCGATGGGGGAGGCAGCATGAATTGGATTTAGAGGAATTGCGGACCAAAAGACCAACGGGTTCATGCCCTCCATCTCCTTTCCCTCTCTCTTACCAAAAATATGACATTTTCGATGCATGAAGCAATTTAATCTCGTCTGGGAAACTGCTATCAATGAGAATATGTGAAATTAAGACTGCATGGGAGAGTGGTCAGTCTGCCTATCTCGGTGGCTTTCATAATACAAAATATAAGATCTTATCAATGCATGAAAGCTTTTAATCTTCCCTCTTCACAATCTCCAATGGAAATGAATGGAAAAGGGTGAAATTAAGGCAAGATTGTTTGGTTTTCTCAGAGCTCTCTCCACGAGGCTATGGACCATGGCTTCATTTGTCTAAGGTGACAAAGGTCCTCCTCTGATACCACCGTTTTGAGCACCAAACTATTCCCATTATCTTATGTAAATCTGTTAATTGCACCTGAAATTATTCCAATTTTAATCCTCTCATTTTCATCTCATATGAGGGGTGACTATTTATAGTAACAATGACATCATAGTTCATTCCATTTTAAATTTCTCCTTACTTATATTTCAGTAACATGATACTAGAAGACTTTCTAGTTTATTGAAAAGACCATGGCCCATATTGTCCAAGTTTCTACTCTAGTCTAAAAGCAGAAATAAATGTACATGAAAAATTATGTACTAATGATGGTCAAGATCATAAACACATAAAAATTAGTACAATTATTCAAATAGGTATTGCCTGTGCCACCATAGCCAGAATCTGTGTAAAAAAAGTAAGACTTTTTTCAAGATAAGATAAGATATGCCTTTATTAGTCCCACAGTGGGGAAATTCCAGTATTTCACCGCACAGTTAAAGAACAGAAGGAAAATGGTACATGCAATAAAACAAGATAATAGATAAATAGCTTAAAATGGGTAACATTCAAGTTAAATAATTTTTTGAAATTATTAGCATTATAATTAAGCAAACATAGAGAGAAATAAATGATTCAGACTGAAATCAGTATTTACATTGAGCCTGGTCAGGTTATAGTATACTTTATTTTTATTCTTTTTTATTAATATATTGGTCCTGCATTTGATCCATCCTTCAATACCATTTAGGAAAACTGTCAGGAGTTAGATTATCTTAGCTGGAGGATTTATGAGCCCGACAAATGTAATAACCAGCCAAGGAATTTGACTGGCCAAACCAAGCCATGTGACAGCCATAAAGCCAGAATATATGATATGTAATGATTAATGTATAAGTATAAGTGTACTGCTGCAAGCTAACGATCAAAATATTAGGTCCACTTTGAATATAGCAGGAAAAAAACATTATATGAAAGCACAAGCATCTTATGTCTAGGCCAAATCCTCAAAGCATGTGGGACAATAGTTAACATTTAAAAAGGGTTAGTGAGTGTCAAAATAAAGGAATATAGGACTGTGAAGTGCTCCTGGCTTAGCTGTGGCTTATACCAACAACAGTGACATAGGAGACGATAGCTCTGACTTACTGCTTTTTTAACCCGGCAGTGGGAAAACATCCTTTTGTTATGTAAAACATGCTATCTCATTCAAAAACGCTTTATTCAACCACACATTGTCATAGTAAATAATGGTGCGGATTGACACTGCCATGGATTAGTGCTTCAAAGAAATTCAGAGCAAAAATGCAGTGTATTGATGCCCTAAAGAGGAACCATATTATGTACAGATATCCTCCTACAGCAAGTGTGCAAGTCTGAAGTGTTTAGCCTTTGAGATAGCAGCTGCTGCACAGATACGGATATTGTCTGCTCTGTGCATGGAATTGAATAGGCCCCATTGAAATACATGTGCAGAGTACTGGCATTAAATGACATACCAAGTCAGGGAAATATTTCAAATGGTATGAATAAGACTACTTATTTATCTCAAACGAACTCCACTTAACTTGGTAAAAATGTGTTTTATGTATTGTTTTATTGACTATTTCACTAGCTTTGCATTGCTAATTTTAACCTTCTATACTGAAATAAGCATTCCATAGCAGCATACAGTAACATAACATAGCATGGAGTTGACTCTTGGCTAACCTTTTCTTAACAAATCATAGCCTGAGGTATTGTTCCCTTTTATTTGAAAATTAGCAAAGATGCCTTAAATTACCTTAAAGATCTTGTGTTAGGTAAAATTGACTCTTGTGACCTTAAAGCCGTGTTAGAACGTTGTTACCTCCTCAAAAACATACCTGGAATTATGTTTTGTTTCATTCACACATGTTTGAGTAACCATTTATTATTGATCTGTCTACATCTCTAAAGCTCAAAATGCTCTGTTCCACCTTGTGATATTGTGAAGCAATAGTTTTCACATTAACAGCTACTTTTTACCATTAGTTCAGAAGAGACGGGCAATTCCAGGGGTGTAATATAAGCCCTTTAAATTAAATAAGTTGATACAGTATACTTGTTTCCACTACATGAGTTAACATTTCTCTGCATGAGTCTAGATGTCTAGACAAATGCAAAATAAAATCTCTACATGGATGAAACTGCGTTGTTTACAGAATTTTAAAATTCTTTTAAAAAATAAAGTTTAAAAATATATAAACATGTTTATAATTACATTTAAATAAAAGAAACTACAGTATAACAATGGACTTAACTACATAGCATAGTGGTTAAATGTTAAATAAAAAGATTTGAATGCTTTAGTCCCATTTCAAGTTCAGTTGTGTACATAAAGCAGACCTGTTAATACAATAATGTACATCTATCAGTCAGCCCATACTATTTAAACAGTGTTTGGAGTCACAAGTTCAGTTCTTGCTGAAGTGAGTGACTGTTGTTCTTTGTGTTTACCCGGTCAACAGAGGAGTGTGGTTGTCATGTGTACAGACCTCAGCTCCAGACAAGACTATTCTCAGGAAATATCCAACATGTACACCGCTGTATTCTGAAACATGTCTACAACATTTACAAACACATCAGATTCAATTCAGTTTCAATTCAATTAATTTTTGTCCATCCATTAATTTTCTTCTGCTTGTCCGGGGACGGGCCTGGGGAGCAGCAGTCTAAGCAGGGACTCCCAGACTCTCCAGCGTGTTCTGGGTCTCGCCCTCAGCTGGCTTCTCTTGACATGGAGGAGCAGTGGCTGGCTCAGCTCTGAGCTCCAGGACCTGCAACATGCGCTAGGGCAGTTTGCAGCTGAGTGTGAAGCAGCTTGGATGAAAATCAGCTCCTCTAAATCTGAGGCCACGGCTCTCAACCAGAAAAAGATGGCTTTCCCTCTTCAGGTGGGTGGAGAGTGCCTGCCTCAAGTGGAGGAGTTCAAGTATGTCAGGGTATGGTTCACATTAGCCCAAAATCACAACATTCACCTTACTGAGCTTAAAGGGCCTGTACTCATTTTTTTTCCAATGTATTTCAGCAAATTTAAACTCATCTCATTACACTGCGTATTGATGTCTAAAAATGAGGAAATTAGCGGTTAGCATGTTAGTTGTTGTTACCTTTACCCTGACGACAAAACTGTTCTGGCCTGTGGAGAAGTTGTGAAAAGCACTTATAAAGTAATTGTGGTGAATATTTAGGATCCTAGCAAACAATTTAAAATTAACTGGTTTTGCGCAGTGAAAATCAGGTATAATAAAATTGTTGATTTAACCAACAATAACTTAAACTGAAAATTAAACAGTCTTTGGCCAATAACAGGCAGATTAATCATTAGACACTTCCTCTCAGCATGGAAAATCTGCATGCCTAGTTACTCTTGTAGCTTAGGAGCCCACTTGCTTAGCACTCCTGCCTCACAGTAAGAAGGTCACCATGTATGGTCTCATGTGGAGTCTGCATTCCAAACTCTGGAGTTTCCTATCTATGGGTTTCAGAGTAATAAATGTGATAACATGTTTGCTTTAAAATGCTGTCAAGTCATGGTTGTCATTTTGGTAACATTTTACTGTTAACTGTTTAGCCACCTGTCTCAGAATTAATGACATATTTTGAATTTATGTTGAATAAAAAATACATGGTCTTGATAATCCTAAATTTATCTTAGACATCTCATGGACACAAAACTAAAACTTTCTATTTTTTTTTTTTTTTTTTTTTTTTGTTTTTGTAATATTTTGTATGAGAGATAAAAGGAAGGCTGTACAGTTCTCCCTGGTCTGATCATTACTCTCTGAAACTTCCTCATGCACCTCCTGCTGAGAGAACTGTGTCTGACCCACTGCAAAATGAACTCAAAACAAAGAGAGAGAAACTATGTGGAAAGTAAGTAAGACCAAAAAGATTAAGTTGAAGGGATTCAGAAGTGAAAAATAAAAAGGTAAAGGTGTATTTTGTACATTGTAGAAGATATACAAGTTCTGTCGTTGTGTCCTTAGGCAAGACACTTCACCCACATTGCCTAGTATGAACGTGGTGTGTGCGTGAATGATTGGTGATGGTCGGAGGAGCCGATGGCACTGTTTGGCAGCGTCGCTTCCATCAGTCAGTCCCAGGGCAGCTTTGGCTACAATAGTATCTTACCATCACCAAGTGTGGAAGTGAATGGATAATGACTATAGTGTAGCACTTTGAGAGGCTTTGACAAGCCTGTAAAGTGCATTACAAGTGTAAGACATTATTATTATTCATTATTATTATTATTATTATTATTATTATTATTATTATTATTATTTATTATTATTATTATTATTATTATTATAGATATATAGTTTGGATGACTCATTTCAGAGCTGAGGAGACCCTTCTGACAGGTATTGTGAACAATAAATAGCACCTGTAATTGAATCAATGTATGATGGACCCATTTAATGCCATACTATGGAACATCCCAGGCCAAGCAATAACCTCTCCATGGAAACAAGCAGTTCAATACAAAAATTCTTCAGGTAACATTGTCCGATGTTTTGATCTGATCCAAATGCAAGAAACTCATATTGATACTACTTTTTGTCACGCAGGACATTTTAACCAAACATTAGTGGTCTATTAGACAGTATGGACATTTTAGCATTTTAGTATTTTTTCCTAGGTGTTCATAATCTTCCCATAACAAAATTACCACTGACATTTGAAAATCTGATATCTCTTTTTATTGAATTGAACTGAAGTGAATTCTGGACTGATCTAGTCTTGAACAATTATGACCCATAAGCACCAAGGCCTCAAGAGTAACTTAACTGTATTACTATCTATTTATAGGCCACAATATTTTTACAGCCTCTTCATTTAAAATTCAATTGTTCTTCACTGCTCTACTGCTTCTGGTGAGCCTAATATCACAGTGGATGAATAATATATGACTGGTCTGGACCCAGAGCAAAATCATATCCTTTTGCACACTGTGTTTTTTTCACTGTGGCTTTTCTAATATCTGCACTGCGTTTGTATAACTGAACTTTTAACCTGCTTTATAGAGCCAAGGGAAGTGAGAAATATAATATTTACTAGGTCACTGATTGCAGAGGGTTACAACGCAGAGGGAAAAGCAAACTTTAAACAGGATTTGTCATGCTAAATTGACTTTTTTGAGCTTTTAACCATGTGCTAAGTTTGTTGAACCCAGGGCCTTCTTGCTGTAAGGTGAGGGAGCTAACCATTTAGCTATCTAAAAAGGATCCAGAGAGATACCACAGTCGTGGTAGGATTTCTTGGTGTTTTTGTGACAGTAAACTTGCTTTCACGAGAAGTTGTAAACAAGTAGTTTTCATGTGTTTACTCTAGCTTTAGCGATGTCAGACAGAAGTGACTAAACATCTTTTTTGGGATTTTCTTTCTAACCCACTGACCCACATTAAACAGAGAGACTACAGTGGAAAGTAAGCAAGATAAAGAGGATTCAGTCAAAAGGATTCAGAACTGCAAAATAAGAAGATAAAGGTGTATTTTGCACATTATAGAAGATATTAAGATGTATGTAGTTGAATGACTCATTTCAAATCAACAGAATTGACTGAAACTTTTAATCTATTTCAGAAGTTGTTGAGAAAAACTAGGTAGTGTCTTTTTGTGAAAATGTGAAAACATAATTCATGTACAATTTAGATCATATTACTCCCATATTATTTATTTATATTATTTATTTATTGATTTATCGCTACTTAAGTACTGATTACAACTCAATTATAATAAATACACAAGTTACTGAATGCGGCTAGTCCCTCTCAGCTCAATTTATGAAAGGGCCTTAATATCCACTGACCTTTCCAGACTCTCCACCATTTTGACAAACCTTTTCTCTTCCTATTCATTATGGCTCCCCTTAAATTGCTTTGCACAAAAACACAAAAGAGCAGCTTGAATAGATTTTTTTTTAGAAAGAAATTATGTCTGTAATGGGAGGAAATACCCATTCATTTGTTATAATTTTCTGAATATGTACGCTTGTGAATTTTATGATGTCAGCGTGAATGTTCATGTGTCAATAAATCAATGAAATATCTCAGAGTTTGACCTTTCAACCCTCTCCAACAAATGGAAGTAGTACATAACAGCAAGTTGAATTGACATTTTAGTTTCATATTTTGGCACATTGTGGGATTATTATTTAAACATGAATATTAAAGCTGCTTAAAAGTGCAGTCACCATGGAGACAACAAGGTGATGTTATTATCCATCACATCACCCATTACAGGTCAAGTTATAGGTCAGATCTGTGTAGAGGTGACCCTGCTCACAGTAAGAATGCATGCTTTTCAAGGTACCTGTCAAGCAATAAAAATACTGTAATTGAATAAATCAGATCAGTTTAGTGCCATATTGTGGGACATTCCAGACAAAATAATAATGGATCCTTAGAGGTCACCCTGAAAAATTACAAATAGAGAGAATTTAAAGATTATTACAAAACAAAACAAAACATAGATTTAAATCTAATTATCTACATATAAATGATGTACTCTTGTACAGAGTATTGATAAAATAGTCATTTGAATGAGTACTACTGTGGTAATCCAAATATTTATGAATGAAAACAGCAAACATAACTCTCAAGCTTCACTCATTCAGAGCATCTTAAACAAAAGCAGTCTGCTTTGAATTAACTACTGCTTCATACTGTCTTTTAACGATATAATACATTTTAAATTTCTATGTAAATTATGAAAGGCAGTCAAAACACTATCTTATCTATTTTATTTTTAGTTAAGTGTCCAGTTTGCTTTTAAGATGCAAATGGTATGGCAAGAGAGATCTGGAAACCTTTAAATCTTTATAGTCATAGGATATGGTTACAGTTGAAAGTAACAAAACAGCTTATAGAACACATATGGTGCTTGTGTCGGCTATATAGTTCTAATCTATGACAAGGTTCATTATGTTATAATTTGCACATTTTAAATCACAATGTTGGTCTAAGACAGCTTAATCAAAGAAACAATTTAGAAAACCGCAATGCACAATGGAAGCTGACATCGCGCAATATGGCATCTTAAAAATAATAACATGGTTAAAGCAAAAGTCCATTTTGCATGATAGGTCTGCTTTAACATTAAAACAGGTCCCTACAAGTCTAAACTTGTAGGGACCATAGAAAACATGCATGGCAAGGCAAGGCATTTTTATTTGTATAGCACAATTCGTACACAAAGTAATTCAAAGTGCTTTACAGAATAAGAAAGACATTAAAATCACACAAATCAAAACATAAATAATCACAAATAATCATCATAAATTACTATTAAAACGGAAGAGTGCAAAATAAAAAACCTTTCAGTCATATGCACAGCTACAAATAACTGTTTTGAGCCTGGATTTAAACATTGTCAAAGTACAGGCCTATGTCACATCTTCAGGAAGACTGTTCCAGACTTTAACTGCATAAAACTGGAATGCTGATTACACAAGTTTAGTCCTGACTCTGGGCACCAGCAGGAGGCCAGTCCCTGAAGTCCTCAGAGTGCGAGATGGTTCATGTGGCACTAACATGTTGGAGGTCTACTTTGGTAGTAGGCAATGGAGAGACACAAGCAGAGCTGCTTTAAAGTCTATTCTTTGAGCTACAGGAAGCCAGTGCAGAGACCTGAGAACAGGACTTATGTACTCGTACTTCCTGGTTCTAGTCAGGACCCAAGCAGCAGCATTCTGGTTGTACTGCAGCTGTCTTAAGGCTCATTTGGAGAGGCCAGTGAGCAGACTGAAGTGTGACATATTAACTATGCAAGCCAGTGTTGACAGCAAACTGTTGAGCACAGACTTAAGAAATTTAGTGGGTAACACATCAAGGCAGCATGTAGATGAACTCAAACTGATGATGATTTCTTGTACAGTTTTGTCAGTTACAGGTGCCAAGTGAGTCAGTTCTAAGTGTCTAGGTGTGTGCTGGGTTGTTATTTGCATTGTGGAGTTGATGGCATTTTTAATGGTCTGAAACTTGTCATTAAAGAATACTGCAAACTCATTGCACTTAGATGTAGAAATTAGTTCTAATGGCAGCAGAGCTGGAGGGTTTGTTAATCTGTTTACTGTTGCAAACAGGACATGAGAGTTGTTTCTGCAACTTCCAATAATGTCAGAAAAATACCTTTCCCTTGTTCTACATAAAGTGCGGTTGTACATCTTTTCTCTCTCATAATGAACCTGGAGCTTTGACCTCATTTCCGCTCCGCCCTCCGGCACTCCCTTTTCTCCCTTTTCCGAGTCATCATTCCTCTATGGCTCATTCTGCTTATCTTTAACCATTTTAACCTTCATCGGGGCAATGATGTCCAGAACATTCATAACAGTTCAACAAATCATCAACATTAGAACATGAGGCAATTTCAATGTGTATCATTTCCATGAACAGTGCACCTGTGTTATCATTTATGTGTCTCCTTCGAACAACTGCAGGACCAGCCGCTGGTTTGGGAATAACAGACAGGTCAAAAAAGACACAGAAATGATCACTCAGAACAACATCCACCACACTGATATTTGAAATATTTACTCCTTTTTTAATGATCAGGTCCAGAGTGTGCCCTCTGTTGTGGGTGGGCTAGCTGACATCCTGAGTCAGACCAAAGCTTTCAAGGACAGAACTGAGCTCTTTAGAGTTTCTGTCAAACACATTATCCACATGTTCATTAAAATCACCTGTAATGACTAAACCATCAACGTCTGTGCATACGATTGAAAGCATCTCAGTAGAATCATCAATAAAACTCAGACAGTGCTGGGGAGGTTTGTAAAAGTAGAGTATGGAGGGTGATTGTTTTAGCTCAATTTTAAAGGAAACATACTCAAAAGATGAAAACACCCCAAATAACAACCTGTGAGTGACCAAATTATCTCAAAAATGCACACACACCACTCTGTTTCAGATTCAAATTTGAAGTTGGGTAGAGTTGATTCCATTAAAATTGCGTTACTTGTGTTTTTGTGCATGCAGCATTCAAAACACAGAACAGCTACAATTTGGACTGCGCACCTAATTTCAAATTCACGTGAAACCCATGCATAGTATAGTGTTGATTTCTGAAACATGTATTCACCTTGTATACATTATTTGTCAAACAGAAGTGTGTTTGTCCAGTGTAAAAGAAGGACACTAGAACTTAATGGAGAGGGTGACATTTACCCCAGACACTGGAGTCAGCAAAAACAATCTGGACTTCAATACAACGCAGGGGCTGAATGAAAAGAGGTTTGTGAGAAAATTGAGGACATAAGTTTTAAACATAGAGAAGTATCCAAAAAGTACTGTTAAAAGTTACTCCATCACCCCATTTCATAAAACATAAGCTGGCCTTGATTACTTTTTTCAGATTCATGGTTTTGTAAAAGGGGCACAATGCAAATCTTCTGGTGGGTGGTCCACTTGCTGCTTTTCTCCATGGAGATGTTATTACTTTTGTCTTTTTTTTTTTTTTTTTTTCTTAAACACATGTATATGAACATCTAAATTATTGGCCAAAATTGAAGCAGTGAACAGTAATGATACTTCAGTTCAACACGAATAAAGTAGTTTGTGACATAGTTTTCAGAAGTACCTTTTATTTAAAAAGTCAATGCCAAAAGTGTTAATGTCACATTTATTTATAAAGTACATGTATAGACAATACAATCATAAAAATACACAAAATATACAGTACAATATTAAAGCTAAAGTAAAGAACATTTAAAGTACTTCCTACATATGTTAATATTTTGTGTTATTTGCATAAACTATATAAAGAACCCGACATATTTAGAGCCAAGTTCCATATTTGGAATTCCGATCACGGGTATCATAGCAACCAAAGAGCCAACAGAGGGGCTGTTGAAGGTACAGTAACAACCCTTCCCACCTGCATCGCTGATTTAGCAGGGAGCAGGTGCTTAGCAATGCTGTCAATGAAACCTGTTCCTAATGCTAGTGGGATCAACCTCAGGGAAAGAAGGCTCCTGATTTATCTGTTAATAATGTTCATATCTTATTTATGGTTACGACCACTTTTAGACGAGCATGACGAGACTTATGGAGAGAGGAGCGACAGTTTTTCAAGACAAAAATTCTATTTGGAACGCAACGGCTAGCAGGTTAGCTATGTCCATATATATATATATATATATATATATATATATATATATATATATATATATATATATATATAAAAAAAAATATCCTCCTCACCCCCCCGCGGGTGGTCTTTATCCCCTCTTTTTCCACGCTCGGGACCTCTACCAGAGGCCTGGGAGCTTGAGGGTTCTGCGCAGTATCTTTGCTGTTCCTAGTACTGCGCTTTTCTGGACTGAGATGTCTGATGTTTTTCCTGGGATCTGCTGTAGCCACTCCTCCAGTTTGGGGGTCACTGCCCCTAGTGCTCCGATGACCACAGGCACCACTGAGGCTTCACCTTCCAGGCTTTCTCCAGCTCTTCTTTGAGCCCCTGGTATTTCTCTAGTTTCTCATGCTCCTTTTTCCTGATGTTCCCATCGCTTGGTACTGCGATGTCCACCACAACGGCTTTGCTCTGTTGTTTATCCACCACCACTATGTCCGGTTGGTTCGCCATCACCATTCTGTCAGTCTGTATCTGGAAGTCCCACAGGATCTTGGCTCGATCATTCTCCACTACCTTTGGAGGTATTTCCCACCTTGACCTTGGGGTTTCCAGTCCGTACTCTGCACAGATGTTTCTGTACACTATGCCCGCCACTTGGTTATGCCGCTCCATGTATGCTTTCCCTGCCAGCATCTTACACCCTGCAGTTATGTGCTGGATTGTCTCAGGGGCCTCTTTGCACAGCCTACACCGTGGGTCTTGTCTGGTGTGGTAGATCTGGGCCTCTATTGCTCTTGTGCTCAAGGCCTGCTCCTGTGCAGCCAGGATGAGTGCCTCTGTGCTGTCCTTCAGTCCAGCTTTCTCAAGCCATTGATAGGATTTCTTGATATCAGCCACTTCAGTTATGTTCCGGTGGTACATCCCATGCAGGGGCTTGTCCTTCCACGATGGTTCCTCCAGCTCCTCTTCCTCTGCACTCCACTGTCTGAGACATTCGCTGAGCACGTCATCTGTTGGGGCCTTGTCCTGGATGTACTTGTGGATCTTGGATGTTTCATCCTGGACTGTGGCTCTCACACTCACTAGTCCTCGGCCTGCTTCCCTTACGGCTCGCGTACAATCTCAGGGTGCTGGATTTGGGGTGGAACCCGCCATGCATGGTCAGGAGCTTTCGGCTGAGGGGGTTCAGACCTATGCAGAACAGTAGTGGGGACAGTGCATCTCCTTGGTATATGCCACATTTGATGGTCACTTGTGCAAGTGGCTTGCCATGGCCTCAAGGGTGGTTTTCCACAACCTCATCGTTCTGCAGTCTCGGGAGACTGTTCGGTCTACCAGGACTGGTGTTTGGCTCCCCTGGTGTCTTTGCCGATGCCCTTCTGTGCTGTGCTCATGTATTGGTCCATGTGCCCACTTATCTTAGCCGCGATGATGCCTGACATGAGCTTCCATGTTGTGGAGAGACAGGTTATTGGGCGATAGTTGGATGGGACTGTACCCTTTGATCCTTCTGGATCAGGATCGTGCGCCCCTCGGTCAGCCATTCAGGGTGAGTCCCATCCATTAGCAGCTGGTTCATTTGTGCTGCCAGGCGCTCATGGAGCAGTGAGCTTCTTCAGCCAGTAAGCGTGGATCATGTCAGGGCCTCTTTCCTGGATGTCTGCCACTGTGATGGTGACTGGATCAGGGAGGTTGCATCCCATATACCTTTCCAGTACTGTTCGGTTTCCAGCCTTGGTGGGTCTGCTCTGGTGTTATTACCCTGCCACTGAGCGTGGCAGGGTTGTGTGTGCGACGGTTTATTCGTCTGGATTCATTATCTCGTGTGTACCTCTTTAGGCGGCTGGCCAAGAGCAGTGCTTCAGGTATGGGCATCTGGCTGTACCTCCTGGGTTTTTTTCATTGCACCGCTCTGGGCCTCTGACAGTGGGCTCACTTCTCTCCGCACTCTAACCTCTAACCGTCGTTCCATGGTGGGTATTGTTTCTCATGGCTCCCATGGTTGCTCTTATATCCAAGCATCTCTAGGATCACTGCTCATTGTGTTCTGTGATGGTTGAGTAATACTTATTGGGGCTTCATACCCAATCTCCGGATGGGGAGTTGATGTTAACTCCCCTCTGACCTGGCGTCCTGGCTCCCCCTTGCCGTAGCATATTTTGTGTTGTACCTCGTCAATCTCAAGTTGTGATAGCAGTTGCCGTTTGCGGATGTTGGAACCACTGAGCTACTAGTTTAGCTTAGCCGTAAGCTTGGACTGCGGGTTCGAAGTATCCATTTTTCCCACATCCTGTTCATGTAACCCCTCTGACTAGGGTCACTGGAGTAGTAGCATTCCAACAGAGCCTTGTTATCGCATCTCGCCCATCTCCGCCTTGTTCCAGTAGCCCACTTATCGTCAGATGCTCTGATTCCCCAACACCTGACGCAGACCTTGTTTGCATAGACGTCTGAGCCGGCATCTCGTAAGTTTCCTTCGCACTGCATCATTGTATGAGGTAGGCGGTAGCTTGAGGGTCTTGCCCAAGGACCCACACTGTTGTTGGTAATTGCTCATTGCGCCCCTTGGGGGGGGGAATTCGAACCGGGTCCCCCCATGTGAAAGTCATAAGACTTACCAGTTGAGCTAACCAGTCATACCAGTAAAAACCAGTATATATATATATATATCATTATATATATATATATATATATAATTATATATATATATATATATATAATATATGATATATATATAGATATATATATAATATATTATGTATATATATGTATGTATATATAGATATATTGTATATATATATATATATATATATATATCTATGTATATATATATAGGATATATATATATATATATATATATATATATATTATAATTATATATATATATATATATATATATATTATATATATATATATATATATATATATATATTTATTTATATATATTTATTTAGTTATTTATATATCGATCGAGCTATGCTAAGGTGCTACTGTCTGCATTGTCATACTGTCACACCAGTTATTTTGGTCTCTTGTGCTGCCCTCATAATATCCAAAAGGAGAAGTGTGTGAGTCAGCCAATATAAAGGTGACATTACATATAGGAATAGGGCTTATATTGTATAGAATATGATGAGTTTCTAGATATTCATATTGTTTTTCAAGGATATCACATAGCTAGCAAGTGCAGTGAGGTAGAACAAGCAGAAAGGAGGACCTGGTTTGCTGTCAAGCTGTAATTGGTGCAAAGACGCAACTAATGATTGTTAAGTGGGAAAGATCGCCTCCAGCACCACTCTCTCACTCCATAAGGAAATAATACATAATTCAGAAGTAACAGATGAGTAAATGAGGACAAACAGAGAGAGAGAGAGAAAGAGAGAGGGGGAGGGAGGGAAAGGAGAGCAGAAAAGATAAGTGCAAATAAGGCCAAGTTATCAGAAATTCATGTATTGATTTTTAGACCACACAATGGAAAATTATACATACATACATACATTATAGTATGGCTGTAGTAGTAGTAATAGTAATAGTTCTCAGACTAATGTCAAAGACGGCTTCTTGCTGCTAAAAAAAAGAACAACTGACAGTACCACTACTACTACTACTACTACTACTACTACTACTACTACTACTACTACTACTACTACTACTACTACTACCACCACCACTACTACTACAATGACAGCTATCATTGCCAAAGCAGCTTTTTATCCCTGATCTTCTGATTGTGGCAATACACCAATTATACAATGATCAAGTCAATTAGTGGTCATTTGCTCAAATCATATACTGTTTTTAAATATATTTCTATATTTCAATATCTTATGTTTTTTTGTATCATGTTGCTTTGTTTGCAATTTATAAAAAAACTAAGATCATTTAAATCTTCAATGAATTGTCTCTATATGTTCTCTACTGTGCAGTTGCTGCATCTCATACATGTTTGAGTATGCGTTCATTGTTCCGCTAACTGTTCTTAGCAGCTTGTTTTGTGTGTGAAACTGTGATTGAGGTGACAGCTAGCCCAAAGAGAATCGTTAGCATGCACACACGTTAAACGCTAACACATACACACAAGGCTAGCAGCTGTTGCTAATTAAAGATTCATGCTCAAATTCCTGTGAAAACGCAACATGCCACCGAACGCTACAGGGACTAGGAAGTGTGTAAGAAATGATGAATGGATGAAAACAGACAGATGAGACATGACAAAGCTGAGTTATCTGCCTTTTTAAAAGTTAATGTTCTTATATTGTATTACTTAATTGATTTTGCATTGAATACATGAGTAGACAACAGCCTTCAGTGTAAAAAGAGACACTATAACAAATCTACTGGGGATTGTAACTGTACTCAATAGAGCAGCAAAGATACTGGCCTTTTCTAATTAGGACATGTGTTGGACTCACTGTGCCTGCTTGTCTCCATGGAGATGTTTATGCTTTGTCAGGAATGTTCCACAGTATTAGCCTTGCAAGTAGGACACATTTTCAAATTTTTTGTGAGTTCACAAACTCTTGAGATTCCACCTTTTTCAGGTCCAGCTGAAGCCTTTTCATGTGATAGGCCTATCTGACCAGTCACAGGTCAGTAATGTGGTATGTGCGGAAGACAGCGCCGAACAAACCAAAACCAACATGGAGATACCGACAGATGTACTTCTATTTATACAATTTATGAATACAGACAAATTAGTTTGTGAAAAACACTTAAACCAATCAGCGTGAAGTATTTGTGTGAATGCTCGGATCACTGGTTCCAGTTGCTTTCAGTGAGAGTCATCCCAGATTGATGTGTAGAACTCAGTTCAGAGGGCTACACATACTACTTTGGCGAAAGGCATTAAATAGATCTATCTAGCATTGATTTCATTATGGGTGTTTCTCAAAACCAAAAATAAAAACATGCATTCTTAGTGTAAGTGTGTTCCACTGCTCCACCGATCTAACATGTAATTTGGCCCAGTTGCGCCGCCTTCTTGTTCTCCGTGAAGACACATAAGCTTAATGCCATGCTGTGGAAAATTCTACTTAAAGCAATGAAATCTCTATGGAAAAAAGAAAGCAGCAGGTCGTATAAAACAGATAAAATATTTCTACAGTTTTGTCAGTGAAAATACATTTATTATGGTGAAAGTCACAAAATGTATACTATATCATTATTATAGAATCAGAAGAACATTAGTTCCAATTGTAACAGTGGGTATAACCTATGGAGCTAATTTGTATGCAAGTAGAAATTTTGATATTTGCCAGGGTGTATTTTGGTAACTATTTGTTTTAATCGTAACAGCCTTTTCTTGACATTTCTAAGAAATCAATAATTACATGTGCCTGTGAGTTTATGATTTGCCCAAAGAGCTATGGATCCACAGGCTTATTATTAAAAAGTATTTATGATGTTTACCTCGATTCACAAAGAACCAATATGAACTGAAATATCCCATGACATTTGGAGTGCTGCAGTTAACAGTATTTTACTGCTATGACATTTTATTGGAATTGTGACAAAGCTCAGGTACTTTTGAAATGTGAATAATGTCTACAGTACAGCAACTATTTCATCAATGGATAACAGTTTCAAATAGAAATATATGACTTTTTCTACCTTCTACCTGCTTAAAGGAGCATTTAGGCAAGGCAAGGCAAGGCAAGTTTATTTGTATAGCACAATTCATACCCACAGTAATTCAAAGTGCTTTACAGAATAATAAAGACATTAATACCACAATACAAACAAATTAAAGCGTATATAAATATCATAAAATTAACATTAAAAGAGACAAGTGCAGAATAAAAAACTTTCAGTTACATGCATAGCTAAACAGAACCATCTTGAACACTGTCAAAGTAGTGGCCTGTCTCACATCTTCAGGAAGACTATTCCAGGTTTTAGCTGCATAAAACTGAAACGGTGTTTCCCCAGGTTTAGTCCTGACTCTGGGCATCAGCAGGAGGTCAGTCCCTGAAGTCCTCAGACAGTGAGATGGTTCATATGGCACTAACATGTCAGAGATGTACTTTGGTGTTTGGCCATGGAGACACCTGTCCACAAGCAGAGCTGCTTTAAAGTATTTTCTCTTAGCCAGAGGAAGCCAGTGGAGAGACCTGAGAACAGGAGTTACTGTATGTGCTCATACTTCCTGGTTCTAGTCAGGACCCAAGCAGCATTGTTCTGGATGTACTGCAGCCATCTTACCACTCTTTTGGAGAGGCAAGTGAGCAGGCCATTACAGTAGTCTAACTTACTAAAGACAAATGCATGAATAAGTCTCTCCAAGTCTCTTTGGTTTTTGCCGTGTTTTTAGATGGTAGAAAGCTGCAGAAGTTATTGATTTGATGTGGTGGTTAAAGTTCAAATCTGACTCCATTATTACCCCTAGATTTCTAGCCTGATTTGAAGGTTTTAGAGAGGGAGAGGGAGAGAGTCTGGAAGAGTTTAGCTGGAGAAAGTTTTTTGGCATTCACACACTGATCTGTTGGATGCAGTGGTAGAATGAATACTGGCCCATAAATTAAATTAAACCTTACATTCCTTACATTCTAAATCTTTTTATGTAAAATTTCCAAATCATTATTTTATCTTCAAGGATTTTAAAAGCAACAAAGTGCTAAATAATAATGTAATATAGTACAATGATGTTCATCTGGTCTTCTATGAATTTATTTATATTTTAATAGATTCTATTTCCAGACCAAGGTTTAGTTTGTTTTGACACTCACTAGTGGTCTTCCTCATAGTGGTCACTTGATGTTGTTGTGACGTGTCCGGTCAGCTGTCAACGGTCAACAGTGCCATCTGCAGTCCAACTTGTTCGGGACAGTATCCCAAGTGTGTGAAAGTAAAGAATGAAAAAACACAATTTAAGCACACCAGTAAAACCGTACAGAAAAATCACACAACTACTCGTCTACCCAAAAGATAAAACACAACCATAGCAATGTCATACATGAAATACCCTGCATGTCTTCCAATAAAACATACGGGGAAACAGGGAGGGCTTTCAGTACATGAAAAAAGGAACATAGGACAGAATGTGAACACACAAAACACAAAGCAGAACAGGAGCAACTCAAATTGGCCATTTCTGACCACTGTAAAAAAAAAAAAAAAAAAAAAAAAAAAGAAAGAACCACATTATGGACTGAGAAACTAAGAAACATGCCGACTTTGAACTGGGATAAGGGGGCCTTTGTACTCTCACACATTTGGGATACTGTCCCGAAGAAGTCAGACTGCCTCCATTGGTAGGAAGACACCACCAAAATTTGTTGGACATATTGGACATGGTCATAGCAACATGACATGAGGAAGACTGCTAGTGAGCAGTCAGAACTGTCAGGTATGAAAACAAACTAAACCTTGGTCTAGAAAAAGAATATATTAAACTAAAATACTGCAATAAGCTATATGGCCAATAAAATAATTATGGCTAGATTTATATTAACAGCACTGCAATTTTAACATTTTCTTTTGACATTTTTTTAATGGAACAAATAAATGCATTTCACAAACAGGTAGCACATCTACTAATATTATTTATCTTAAACTGAAAATAAGCCGTTTTTGAGTTTTAATTCAATCCTCACATAGTAAAAATCACAATATTTTAATGTTTTGTCACACTTCTGTTATGTATTATTCAGACCCAGTTCTCCTCTCTCCTTTGTCCATTGTATAGACTGATATTACCAACCCTTTACCAGTCTGATTCATCTGCGCCTTGGATGGAGCTGCTCAGTCAGCCATCCTTCATAACCTACTGATTTACACCCTCCCTGCTGTTGCCAAGCTAATATTTCATCTATCCTACATTTGCAATCCCCCATCGGCTATAGGCCACAACCATTGCAGCCTAGCCCGGGATCGCAGCATGGGAGCCCCTTTCTTGGTAATAAGATCAGTGCAGATAGGAGGAGGAAAGAGAAGAAGGCTGGAGAGAAAGACAGACAAAGACCAATATAATGGAAGTGAATAGGAGGCTGGGATGAGGCTCTGGTGAGGGCATGGGTCCATTATGGTGCATGAAAAGGACAAAATCAAATGGACAAAAACATGCCAGGTGATTGAGTTGGGGGTGAGTGCGGGTAGAGAATGAAAGATGGTGTTTATGTGTATTTTTTTGTAATTACTTCGCTTTTCACTGTCAGATATAGCGGGATAGGAGCTGATTCCACCTGCGCTAGGTTTCTTTTTCTTCATTTTGCGAGCGCAGAGGTTGTTTTCTTGCAGCTCAAATGAACAGATGGCAATAAGAGCTCAGACAAAGGAGGTGGAGGTGCTTATTAGAGCAACAACGTTGAGGCGCTGTGTATCGTGCTTGGTTATAGCGTTTCTATTGATACGGCTCTCCTGTTGAAATTTGCTGTCTATGGGTTTCAGAAATGAAAAGTTAGAACTGTTGTCATGGCAATTATCAATAGAAAAGTGATGAAACACCTCAATTAGAAATGTTCTTTTGTAAATATTGTATGTAGTATGAATATTCTAAATGACACAACATCTTTCACCTACTCACAACTACTACTTCTATATATGTATATGTAACATTTGTGGTTAGAGGCCTGCCACCCACTTATTTATGTCAAGGAAACTGTGAAGGCGTGCACATGATAAAACACAATAAATCACAAAGCCGAATAAAAGCTACTCAAATCAGCCATTTCTGACCACATTATGGACTGGGACGAAGCAAACATCATTGAGTAGTGGCATGGCACAAATGCATATCCTGTTCAATTCCCACTTATAATTTCTCCTATAATTCACTAGTTCAAATGGCTTTCACTGTGATGCTAACCAAGATAATCACTGGAAGAAGTTTGATTTTTTTTCCCCTTTGCAGGTGTTCCTCATAACAGCTACCATATTTTCCAGACTATAAGTTGCACTTTTTTTTTCATAGTTTGGCTGGGGGTGCGACTTATACGTGAAATGATGGATTTAGTGATTTTGAAGTGAGTTTGAGCGTAAACTTGCTTAGTTAATGCTTTAGTTAACTGATTAACTGTTAATATCTTACATTAACATACTAGACACATATTCAATTTGTTATCTATGCTTCATGTAGCTGAATAAATGTGTTACGTAAAGGTTGATTATATATGTTACAGTTCACTTGTTTGACCACTAGATGGCATTGGTGTGTTTGCAATACTTGTAAGAAAATGTACTTGACTTGTTTTCTTTTATAAATTTCATATTTAATTTCCCCTTATTTATTTCTCCTTCATTTATAAGACCATAAAGGTTTAGTAGTTTAGGGTCTTGACAACTACTTCCTGTTTTCCAGTTCAGCCTTTAATGCTAATGCAAAGTCTTACCCAAAAGAGCACTATTTAAGAAACAATTCTAAAGCAAAATATAAAGTTTTCGTTTCACAGGTTTCTTTAGTAGCAGACCAAAGTGGTATGCATATTCTCCATGCGTTCATATGCAATTTTGTGTGGCTATGTAATATGAGCCAGAGCTTATGTCATATTTTATCTGTTTCCGTTACGGTGTGAACTGTGATGAAGTAAGACCCCAGTAAACATCAGTGAAAACAACTCTCATGTCTCTTGTGTTTGTGGACAAGCCGGCATATGCTACATTAACTGTTAATATCTTTTGTAAACATACAAGACAGTTCATTGTCTATGTGTTATGTTAGCGTGCTGTACTGCTATTCAACCTGTTGTTGTCTATTTTATTGTTATTATTATAACTTGCCTTTAAAGATAAAATGTCTGTTCTCTTCGATTTTGTAAAATCAATTTTCCCAAAAATGCGACTTATAGTGCAGTGGGAGTTATCTATGTTTTTTTCTTCATTATTACGCATTTTTTTGCAGGTGCGACTTATACTCCAGAGCAGCGTGTAGTCCGGAAAATACTTGTACTTGTATTAATTACATGGTTTTAAAGATGCACTATGCAACTTTTCTGGTTAGGCATCCTTTTATTTCTTTGGAGATGTTATTGTTTTGCCTGGAATGGTACACAGTATGGGTTTAAACCAGGGGTGACCAAATTATGACACACTTCAGTTATATCAACCTTGTTTGCGTGTATTATTCTCTTCTCTTATCAGCCCTTTGGCAAAAAATGAGCTTATCAAAGAAAAGAAAAGAGGATAGTGAGAGCTGAGTGTTTTAATACGGAGTGGACAACAATTTTTTCACTGAAGTCCGATCAAAATACCAAGGCAAGTTTTTTGCTGGCATTCAAATGAGCAAAAGCTAGCAAGCCTTTCTCCGAAGGCAAGTTTTTAAAAGAATGCATTGGAAAAACAATTTGTACCATGAGCCTTGCACGTCATGTTTTGTTACATGTTACATTCCAAATCTCTAATGTAATATTTACATATATATATATATATATATATATATATATATATATATATATATATATATATATATATATATATATATATATATATATATATATATATATATATATATATATATATATATATATATATATATATATATATATATATATATATATATATATATATATATCCTTGCGCAGCCCCTCTGTCAAATTTTAGAACCTATTGTGGCCCATGTGTCAAAAAGTTTGCCCACCCCTGGTTTAAACACATGTCACGCATTCATTCAACTGTTTTACTGACTACAAAATACACTGAAAAGCATGCATTCTTACTTAGTTTGCTTGGTGGTGTCATTCTGCTCATCTCCAATGAGATAGATAAGTGCCTTGTTGGTCCTATATTATGTAAAAAGTGACTCTTATGAACTTTAAGCCATGCTAGAACATTGTTATCAAAATTATTAGCAAAACATATCCATAGTTGTCTTTTGCTTCATTCACGCAAGTTTGAGTAACCCTGTCTAAACATCCAAACCTCAAAATGCTCATGAAGCGGTAGTTTTCAAGTTAGCATTTACCTTTTATCTTTAGTTCAGTGCAGCTTGTTAAAGGCTGAAATCATCCTAATGAATTTAGTGAAGGTGTATGGAATTTAAAAACATAGTGGAGCACTTCCTGTATTACCTAATGACATCACAAGGTGGAGTGTTTTCTGTTTGATAGAAGAACTAACTAGCTAAAATGCAGGGGTCGTTAAACATGTGTGAATGAAGCAAAACAAAACTTCAGGTATGTTTTTTGATGCTGAAACAATTTTATAACATAGATTTGAAAATAGCGTAATATGGGCCCATTGAGTAATTAAAATTTTCAAACATATATACTTATTCAACAACAAACATTAACAAAAACTGCTTAGTCTAATGGGTTACACAAAATCCCTGAATTGCACCCAATGATAATGTCTTTATGTATGTGAAAAAGAGGGAAAAGTGAAAATACAATTTGAAAGAAAAATTACTTACATTTAATTCAGTCCAATTTTAACCTCATTCTGTGGCCCTTTAATTGGGTCAGTGCTCATTATAAACCATATAATATGCTGGGTTTCCATGCTGCAGATAAAAGTGGTAATTATACTTATTGTGATTATATCTGATTAAGTCCCTTTCTCACTCCCCTCTGAAGTCACACAGCCCATTCAAGCGCTCATTTCCTTCTTCAAACTCTCATTAGTCCAATCAGAGCACCTGCTGTAGGCTCAACCCACACGGATCATGTGCCAAAGACATGGGACGAAATCTGACGCTGTTTCATTTAACCCAGCCTGGTTTTCTGAATGACTTAGTATTCCATCTCTAGTGTTTGTGTAACCACATTCTATTTTTTCACTGTGATATCAAAAACAGTATCAAGTACCAAACCCTTTTCCTTTAGTACAATCATATTATAAACAGAATGGCTTATTGGTACGGCGTTTCTCCACTGATCCGAAGGTTGGTGTTTTGTTTTTTTTTTTGATATATTTATTTATTTATTTATTTGAATTAGGACAATGCACATTAATCAATGTTTCAGCAACTGCTATAACATAAATATGCCGGAATTAGCACAGGAGCTAAATTTCATCCGTTGTCCTAAGGCAGGATAGGGAGGTTTGAATCCTGCTTTCAACATAAACATCATTGGTTGAATGGTGAGACCCAAAGTGTTTTGAGTGCCTTGAAGGTGGAAAAGCGCTAAATAAAAATGTGACCATTTACCAACTGATAAAAATGAAAACATTTGTTACTTTTGAAATTTACTTTTGTTATGAGATAAAAAAAAAAAAAGACTTACAGATACAATGTGTAACTTTCAGCATGTCCACCTGATATCCTTGGAGATGCTCGCTTTGTTCCACAGCATGACATTAAATGCATTTATCTCAGTGAGAACAAACACCAGACCAAGTTGGAGATCAGATCTTTGGAGATTACTTTGTAAAAAAATATATTTTTATGGGTATTTTGAGCAATTCACATACTGATTTTAAAATAAATGCTGTACATACACGCAGACTTATTATGCAAAATCAACTTTTCAGAGCTTTTAACCACATTGTATTCTCATTTACCCTCTCAAAGTAGTTTTTGGAGTGATTTGTGCATGTTTGAGAAATCTTTATTGTTAACAATCTGTTATTTTCAAGACTCCAGATCAATCCCCGTTTTCACCACCGACATACACTCACTGCTCTAGACTTTGCTCTTCAATTTTATCTTCTTAATCAATGATGCATGCACAATTGACAGGGTCGCATAGTCATTTTGGTACAACTAATTTAAAAAATCTGCTACTTGCTAATGTGATCTACAGCTATCCATAAAAGAGGCCGACATCTCCACGGCTCTTTGTTGTGATCATATTTTCTGCTTATGTATACATATATATGTATACATATGTGTATATGTATACATATATATATATATATATATATATATATATATATATATATATATATATATATAATATATATATATATATATATATATATATATATATATATATATATATATATATATATATATATATATATATATATATATATAGCCTTTAAATATACATTTATTTTTTGGAATCACATCCATTGTGTTCAGTCACAGCTGTGTCTGAGAGCTGCTTGTAATGAATAGCGCCTGTCACTTCAAGACAAAAAAAAAAAATCCAAATTGAAGATATGTGATCTTGACTTGACTCGGGCAATATGCACTTTTCACAGCAGTCTGACGCCCTACGCCGCGACACACAAATAAACCACAAAGTCCCAGTCCCTGAATGCCTCCCTGGGCTTGGGCAGATGAGTGGCAGACTGATCTGAACACGACTCCATCTTGGCTTCGCGGCGGGATGGTGAACCTTAAACCGAGGGCTCTGATAGGCTCAGTGGGGTGGAGATTGCTCTGTCTCTGATTGGTTGATTAGGGGCTGCGGGGGCCCAAAATCAGCCGTTTTCAGGAAGACAGAGGTTTGGTTAAGTGGACTGGTGCGGCTTTCTGTGTGTGTGAGGTCTTTGTTAAACCTGATATGAGGTGGGTGTATTTTGTTTCTGAATGTGTGTCGCTGCATGGAAGGTAAGGGGCAGAGGAAGCGATGAATAGGTCTAGGGTAAATCGGGGGAAAATGAAAGTGGGCTAGAGGTGGAGGAAGTAAATAGCCAGACTTGAAATGGGTTAAATACACTACGGTATGGTATTTTAAAGGTGCACTGTAGAACCTTTCTGGAGCACAAACTTTCTGTCTCCATGATAATATTTAATTTCCTTGGTCTGAAATGCTCCACAGTATTGCATTAAAAATGTATCATGCTTTTTCCTCAATTACATGAGCTTTTATTGCTATAAATATAATAGACCTACCAACTTTAAACAAACAGCTCACATCTGCACCGATCTGACCCGTAACTTGGCTCAAGGGTGTCACCTGCTTGTCCTCATGGACATGTTAGAAGAAGTACTCAGTTTTCTTACTTAAGTAAAAGTGCAGATACAGAGGTAAAAAGTTACTCAAATAAAAATATCACATGAAAAAATCTACTAAAGTAAAGGTATTAAAGTATCCATTTAAAGATGTACTTTTAGAGTAAAAAGTTAAAGTATTTCACACAGTTTTTCATAAAGCGTTGTTAATCTGTTAAAGTTTTAATTGTAGTGATACTGATAAAAAAAAAAATTATGCATATTTTGGCCAACAGCAATACAAATCAATGTCTTAACTAATCCAATGAATTTTGGGCATTTATTTTAGTTTTCTCAAAGCTGAAACTTGAAGGTTCAGAAGCCCTTTATGAAGAGAGAAAAACCAAGTCCAGTTACGTCACCTGAACCGGCGTCACCAGGCCCTACCCTGGAGCCAGGCCTGGGGTGGGTGCTCGAGAGTGAGCGCCTGGTGGCCGGGCCTTTCCCCACAGGGCCCGGCTAGGCTTAGCCCGTAGGAGCGATGTGGGGCCGTCCTCACCTGTACCCACGACCCATGGGAGGATCCGTAAGGGGCTGATGCAGAGAGATCTGGGCGGCAGTCGATGGCAGGGACCTCGATGACCAGATCTTCAGACATGGAGACTAGCTCTGGGGACGTGGAATGTCACCTTGCTGGGGGGAAAAGAGCCTGAGCTTGTGCAGGAGGTTGAGCATTACCGGCTAGGTATAGTCGGCCTCACCTCCACGTGCAGTTTTGGCTCTGGAACCCAACTCCTTGAGAGGGGCTGGACTCTCCATTTCTCTGGCGTTGCCTGCGGAGAGCGGCAGCGAGCTGGTGTGGGCCTGCTAATTGCCCCACACCTCAGCCCATGTGTTGGAGTTCGCCCCGGTGAACAAGAGGGTTGCGTCCCTGCGCCTTCGGGTCAGGGACAGGTCTCTCACTGTTGTAGCAGCCTACGTGCCAAACAGGAGTGCAGAGTAGGAGTAGGAGTCCCTGGGAGTGGTACTAGACAGTGCACCCACTGGGGACTCCGTTGTTCTCCTGGGGGACTTCAATGCCCATGTGGGTAACGACTGTGACATCTGGAGGGGCGTGATTGGGAAAAACGGCCTCCCTGATCTGAACCCAAGCGGTGTTTTGTTATTGGACTTCTGTGCTAGCCACAGTTTGTCCATAACAAACACCATGTTCAAACACAAGAGTGTCCATCAGTGCACGTGGCACCAGGACACCCTAGGTCGGAGGTCAATGATTGACTTTGTTGTCGTGTCATCTGACCTCCGGCTGCGTGTTTTGGACACTTGGGTGAAGAGAGGGGCAGGCTGGGGACATGGATTCCGATTCCGAGTTCGGGGAGGCCATGGAGGAGGACTTTCGGAGGGCCTCAAAGAAATTCTGGCAAACCGTCCGCCGCCTCAGGAGGGGGAAGCAGTGCTTCACCAACACTGTTTACAGTGCAGGTGGAGAGCTGCTGATTTTGACTGGAAATGTTGTCGGGCAGTGGAAGGAATACTTTGAGGATGTCCTCAATCTCACTGTCACGTCTTCCAAGAAGGAACCAGAGACTGGGGAACTGGACGTAGACTCGTCCATCACCCTGGCTGAAGTCACTGAGGTGGTTGGCAAACTCCTCGGTGGCAAGGCTCCGGGGTTGGATGAGATCCGTCCTGAGTACCTCAAGTCTCTGGATGCTGTGGGGCTGTCTTGGCTGACAAGTCTCTAGAACATCGCGTGGCAGTCGGGGACAGTACTGCTGGACTGGCAGACCAGAATGGTGGTCTCTCTGTATAAGAAGGGGGACCGGAGGGTGTGTTCCAATTACAGGGTAATCACACTCCTCAGCCTTCCCGGTAAGGTCTATTCCAGGGTACTGGAGAGGAGAATTTGTCTGATAGTCGAACTTCGGATTCAGGAGGAGCAGTGTGGTTTTCGCCCAGGTCGTGGAACACTGGACCAGCTCTACACTCTCCATCGGGTGCTCAAGGGTTCATGGGAATTTGCCCAACCAGTCCACATGTGTTTTGTGGATCTGGAGAGTATGGAGTCCGGGGCCTTTTGCTAAGGGTTGTCCGTTCCCTGTATGACCGGAGCAGGTGCTGTGTTCGCATTGCCGGCAGTAAGTCAGACTTGTTCCCGGTGCATGTTGGACTCCGCTAGGGCTCCGCTCCCCTGCTTAGACTGCTTCACCCGCGACCCGGCCCTGGATAAGCAGAAGAAAATGGATGGATGGATGGATGAAACTTGAACTTGAAAACTTTCATCACAGTGTTACCGTGGACATGTTAAAAATAGCCCCTCAAATCATATGAAAGGTACTTTTACTTTTCAGTCCTGTTGAAAATGTAGTGGAGAAGAAAGTACAGATACCCACTGTAAATGTAAAAAATTTACAGTACAGTACTTGTAATGTCATTCTGTGAAACATTGTAGGAAAAGTAATATAGTCAAAAATTGCATATAGATCTTTGTGTCTTTGTGTGTAGAATGAATATTGTAATGAAAATTATAATATTACATGTACAGTTATATACTTTTTTCCAGACAAATTCACTCTTTATATTACACGGTGGTAAGCCATTGCGAAAGTTGCCCTGGGGCAGACGGATGGAACTGTGGTGGTTAAACATTTCTCAAAAGAGTCATGTGATGTTTTGTACAGAAACAGATGCAGAAAATCAATGTGTGGATGGCAATATGGAGGTGGGAATGAACCTTATTGGTATTAAAGTATGAGCTGTATTTGTAACGCTAACTGACAAATAGCGAACCAAAAAGACACCACCAAAAGAAATGGAGTGAAAGGAGATATATAACAAACCCATAAATTGAGTAGATGACATGAATACAAAAGGAGTATAGAAAAGTGTGAAAGGGAAAGAGAAGTGAAGGTACAGTGATTACAGGTGTCTGAACTGAACAAAGAGCACGGAGTGGAGACAGCCGGTCTCCATAGCGACGGCAGGGTTCCGTGTGTGTGTGTGTTCCGTGTATGTGTTTGAATGGTTGTTTTCAGGTTTCAGAATGAGATGATGTCATTCTATCACATGGGCACAGGAGACATATTAAACCAGAAAAAAAAAAAAAAAAAAAAAAGTATTGTTAAACCTGATAATATTGCTTACAAAAATCATTTGCTATATATCCTATTACATTAAAATCATATATTAAACAGTGATGGAAGAAGTAATGCAATTTGTTACTTAATACAAGTATTAAAGTACTCATTTAAAAATGTATTTAAAGAGTAAAACGTAAAAGTATTTTGTGCAGATTTGAGACCTTAGGAAGCCTCAAATGTAGTGATTTTGAGTAAAGTACAGATACCTAAAATTTGCTTTGCTTAAAATTTGCTTAACTACTTTAACTCCATTACACTGTACGCCTTGTTCAAAGTCAGTGGGGTGGATAGTATGTTCTATATGTGTCTGTGTGTGCCTGCCTGCCTATTGTAAATATGTCTGGATTTCAATCATCTCTTTCTCCTTCTCTCTCTCATTTTGTCACTTGCTCTCCCCAGCATCCCCCTTTTTTTCTCTCTCTCATCCTATTTCTCTCTCCTTCTCTTTTTCTCTCGCTGTCCTCTGTCCTCTGTCCTCTGCCTCCTCTCCCCTCCTCCTCTCCTCCTGGGCTGTTGTTGAATGTGCAGTGCCTCTCACCCCTTCTATCTATCTCTCGTCCTCTCTCCTTCTATTTTCTTTCTCTCTCTCTGCTTTCTCTTCTCTCTCTCTCTCTCTCTCTCTCACACACACACACACAGCTCCCTCTCCATCCTCAACTGCTGATGAATTTTAGATGTGACCCCCTCCTCCCTCTTTTTCTCTCTCTTGCGTCCTCTTTTTTTCCCCTCTCTCATTCTTCCTCACTCTCTTTCTCTCTCTCTTCTTTCTGCTCCTCTACTCACCCTCGATCCCCACCCTCTCCTCCCCTCTTCCCCACTCCTTTTGGTCTGCTGTTGAATGTACCCTCCCTTTCCTTCACACCCCCTCTCTCTATCGTCCCTCTTCCTACCTATCTCTTCCTCCTTCCCTCCCTCCTTTCCTCTACTCCAGCTTTTTTTCTCTTTCCCTCCCCTCTACTGCACTATTTCTCTATTTACCTATGCATGTATTGTCTTGAATCCTCTTATATTTTATGAGTTTAATGTGTTTCGCTTGTTGCTGTGACCACTGTCTGTTGCTGCAAGCCTCCAGCTTGTTAGATTTCTGCCACTGGTGTGACTGTGGACAAGTTCACTCTGATCCCTCTACATGTGACAATGGGTTTTACAACCATTGTATACAAGAAATTCACAGAGAAGAAGAAAGACAATAGTAAAGTGTATTGTAATAGTGAAGTGTATTCCCTGCCTAAGGTAACTGTGGTGGTTCAACAGTATTGACATTTTGACACTATGTTAAAGTCTTGTAGCATTTTTTGTTATCAACTTATTGCTAAAATAAGGTTGAGATTAAGTGACATTTTAAAAGATTAGAAAAACATTTGATATTGACAAAAAAAGTTGACAAAATAAACTATAAATTGTGGATTTCAAGGATACCATTAAAGGCACAAAATATTGTTATTGCTAATTTTAAACATTATAAGAAACTTTTCTATCTCTGAGGGGTGACCGTAACTCAATTGGTAAAATCCCCCTTCCAACGTAAACAACATTGGCTAAGGAGTCAGACCCACTGACCCACAGGTTGGAGGTGTGATTCCAGCTACCACAAATGATTACTGTCCTTGGGCAAGACACTTAACGCACCTCACAGTGTCTGTATACACTGGTGTATGTGCGTGTGTGTGTGAATGGATGAGTGGTTCCTTGATGTAAAGTGCTTTCAGTGCCTTGGAGAAAAAAAAGCCCTATATAACAATGTGACCATTTACCATTTTTTGTTAGCAACATTTTGGCAAAATGAGATTGATATTTATAGATTTTTTTAGGAGAATTTAGAATGAAAAAAAAAAAAAAAAAAATAGGCTATAAATTGTGGATTTAAAAAAATATCCTCTGTCACATCAATTCAAAGATAATTCTAAAACCACAACACAATTTTTTTATGTGTTAATTTTAAACAAAATGGCAACTTTGTTGCTCAAATGCTCAAGCTTTCACCCCTTGATTTTCCATGTTTTTCTATCCACTATTTCTCACCATTGTGCTATAGTACTACTGCCTTGGTGGAGGTCAGCACTTTCATCCATCTATATAAGCATGTTTCAAATTACTGGCCGCTGGCCGCCTGGTGATGGCTGGACCCTAGATGCCCCTCCTTTGCCCTGATCCTGTTCCATAGAACTAGACCCTCTCTTCCCTCACTTGACTAAATGACCCAATACCTGACTAGGATGACCCCTACCCTTCCATGGATAAGCCTCTCTCTTTCCCATAGTTGACTGGGCTCTGGCCGTACAGACTTGAACTTTGTTCTCTCCCTTCACTGTGGTTCTCCTCGGGTTTTCTCCTTTTCCCACTGTGTTTTTTTAGTTTTTCCTTGCCGAGAAGAAGGATCTAAGGACAGGGGATGTTCAGGGACAGCTATCCATTTTCTTGTTTTCTGTTCATTAGTGTGCTTATCTGCTATTGACCAATGTCTGTTTCATTGTTGATTTTCTAACTTTCTGTTGGTTAAATCAGTTATGATTTAACATCATAGCCCTAAGAGGCTGTTGCTGTTGTGATTTTGGGCTTTAAAAAATTTTATGAATTGAATCAAATATCAGTATCTTAAACAATGGATAATTACAGGCCTATAGATCGATTAATACCACCATAATACTGAACCATAAGCATGTATAGCTGTTGGTATCATAGAAAATGGCCGCTCTCTTGTGTCAAAACGCTGTAGATAGAGGTCCAAATGCGTTTCTTTCTGATTATATTTGATTAAGTCATTCTCCTCACGCCCTCAGAAATCCCATTATCTCATTGTGGGAGTAATTTCCTACTTCAAAAGCTAATTAAGCCAATCAGAGCACAAAGGACCGGCTCTTGCCATGACCCAGCGTGCAAGACTTTTATAGTCTCAAATTGCGAGCGAAGTTTTAATTTTCCTGTCTTTCTTTTCTGTAACGTACATTGTGTTTTTGAGGAGAACAAAATGTGATGTACAGCATGACATTTGTGGTCCACTTTGAAAACTTGATTATGTTGAAATGATGTGAAGAAATTGAGGGCAAAATCAAGACTGGATTACCTCCTAAAAACATGTGCAGTTGGTAAAAATCTCATCCATGCCTAACTCAGGATCTGGAGAAGAGAAGCTATTGTTGCTCCAGTTGCTTTGAATGATAGGTGTACAGTAAAGAATATTTTTCCTATACCTTATTAAAAAGAGGGTTATTATGCAAAATTGACATTTTGGACCCTTCTGCATTGTTCCCTCATCAAAAACATGCATGTAGTAGTTCAGAGAATAGACTTTAGAGCAACTCTGCTTGTGCTCAGAGCGTCAAACAAAAAAACAATGTTAAAATGTTGTTATATAGCTTTTTCAAAACAAACATGACAATCTAAATATGTTAATACCCCAATAGAGGTGTAATACCATAGACTGTATTAAGAAGTGGACTAATGTAGTGTGACGTAACCCATAGCTTTCAGCTTTAGTCAAATGAAGCTCATCAAGGCTAGGGGTGAATCTGGAGGTGAGTTCCATATTTAAAGTTCCAACTGCGAGTATGGTATGGTATGCTTTTATTTAGACAGGGACAGTGAACAACATTACATTGACCTTAGAAAACAGGAAAGATGTATGGTGCTTACATCATTTATAGTAAAGATACTAATTTCCACCTGTCGTCCCCTGGGCAGGCTGATGTTAAGTAAGATCATAGCAACCTAAGAGCCATTCTGGAGTGAAGTTGTTGAAGGAAACGCCCCTTTCTGCTTGGCAACGCTGTCAATTAAACCTATTGCTAACAGTGCTAGCGACCTTGGGGAAAGAAGCCAGCTGATTTGTCTTTTATTAAGGTTCATATCTTGATTCATTCATATCTCAATCATGTAGAGTGGGTTAATATGAATATTTTACAACCAAAATTAGTCTGACAGCAGCATTTACAGAGAGAGTGGCGACAGTGTTCTAATATAAAGTGAATAGGAGCCAAAGTCGATGGAGCCAGATGCAAGCCCATGATCACTTCCTATTTGGAACATGACAGCTAGCAGGTTACCTCTTTTTATTTTATAAATACAGTCTATGTGCCCCTTTAAATAGAAATCTTGTTGCTACTTATTTAGAATTGGGACAACAGTAGCTTACTTGGTGGAGTGTCAGATCCACTCATCCAAAGTTTAAATCCTGCTCTTGACATAATGTCCCTGGGCAAGACACAATACCCACCTTGGATGAGTGGTGCTTTGAGTGCCTTGAAGGTGGAAAAGTGCTATATAAAAATGTAACTTTTCTTGTGGTTCAGTAATGCTTGTACAAGTGCAAGTCTTAATTACTTTAAAATATATCTACTAAAATAATAATAAAAAAAAAGCTATGGTACTGACTTCACTAAAAAGGTACCCTTCATGAGTTTGTGATCCAGTTGACTACACAAACTTGCATAATACTGTCTGCCCCCCTCAGCACTTTCTCAGTTGTTGGCTGCTCAAATCCTCTCCCGTCTCCTCTCTACATATGTTTTGGTGTTTTTCTGCTCAGTAGCCTGTTTAGCTTACATTATTTTTTATTTTTTAATTTGACGATGTGTGTAGTTGTTCCCAATCCCACTTAACGCACTTGTAACATCTGTTCAGTGTCTCTTTGGGGGACAGTGGTCTGCTCCGTACCTACCGTTTCAAAATGCTAATTATCCATCAATTATCCAAGCTTGTACACACCAGCTTTTGTTTGCTATAGATGTCAAAGTTATAATAAAATGCATGGCAGTACAGTAATGTTATGCCTCACTGAAATCTTGAAAAGTAAAATCTTTGAGTGCTAATTAATCACATGTTCAACAAAGCGGCCAATCCACCAGAGGAAGAATGTCACTTATAGTTTGTCCATGTGTGAAAAACAACACATAGCGGATCCTGACTCCCAACCCTGAAACTATGTTTTTAGAATTTATTTATGTTGCATTTGGTTATATTTTTGCATTTCAGCTTCAAATTGTGCTAAAAACAAGAGTTTGTGGTTCTAGTTTACACTGTTTATGTGTCCTTGGGCAAGACACTATTCTCCTTAACAAGTGTGTTCAAGAGGAAGCTAATCAAAAACCTGGAGAATTAATAAATATAGTTTTTTTTTTGTTTGTTTGTTTGTTTTTTTTCTTTTTTGTATTGTTGTAGATACCTTTATTGTTCCCAGCCGTAGTACTGTGGAACTATGGTAATGGAGAATATTAAATCCAGGGGCTGTGTATCAGTGAGCTGTTAAAGCCATGTGTTTACTTTCACAATTCCATGATACAATTACTGTCCGGGAACTTCAAGAAAATAATATGCTTTATGAATGCCAGATTTTATGTAAATCTTCTCAGACAATATGTTTCAGTAGACTTGAGAGTAGTAAATGTACAAAATACATGTACAAAATGATCAATTATTATATTAATTACCCCATTAGAACAAATAAAGTTATTTGATATATTATATGGAGATGTACTTTGCCTGAAATGTTCCTCTACCTATTAACATACCTATTGTATTTATCCAATGTTAGGTGTTTTTTTTTGTTTTTTTTTTTTTTTAGCTGGATTACCTCTCCACAGATTTGACCTGTACCTTGGCTTACAGGCCTTACTCACTACTCTCCACAGAAATAGATCAGTGTAATACCACACTGTAGAAAATAGTTGAAAATGTAATAATAACTGCATAGAATAAGATCAAGTCTGCAACCCTCCGCCAGAAAAGTTACATAGGGCATCTTTATTGCAAAAGTGACCGTGGCTTTAGAGTACATTTTAAGTAGTGTGCAATGTATTGATATGATATTGAATGAAGGAGTTAGGAGCTCACTAGTCAACACTGCCATCTAGTGTTGTTACGTGGAAAATATCAATATAATATTTTAATATAATCAGAATGAGTTTTGTTAATCTACAAATACATAAATACAAAGTGCTCTAAACCAAGTACTTATTATGATGATGATAATAATAATAATAATAATAATAATAATAATAATATAATAATTATTATAATAATATAATAATAATAATAATAATAATAATAATAATAATAAATAATAATAATAATAATAATAATAATAATAATAATAATAATTATTATTATTATTATTATTATTATTAATATATTACCGCTGTTTACACTACTACTACTACTACTACTACTACTACTACTACTACTTGGAGATCTTAAATCACCTCACCGACTAAAAAACCCAAAAAACTCACTGTGGCTCTATAGTGTGGGCTTAGGGATATGCGTACAGCTCTTCAAGAAATGTGATCCATTCTTTCTACTACTACAACTACTACTACTGCTACTATTACTACTACCACTACCACTACAAAATGTAACCAAATTTGCCCCTTGAGGTCGATTATCCGTTTCTCTACTTAGAAATTCCAATTGTTTTAAGCAAATACCCACTAATGCTTTAAAATTACCAAAGTGCCAAAGCGTTCACCAAGAGCCCTATAAATACTCTAGCATAAGCTCATTTAGTTGCTTTGAGTATTATTTGTGGAGACACTGATGCAAATGTAGTTGGTAATATAAAGTAATTCTGGGCATTTCTTTGCTTTTTTGGTCTCGCTGGTGTTATTGCATTAGCTGAAATGTGCTCGGAAACTGCCTCCTCTCCCAACATCCATCACCCATCATTATGGGATCTTAGCGTAATTGGCCTCCCCCTGCTGCGTGTGTGGGTATGTGTGTGCTAGCTAGATTCTGAATACAACCAATAATATCTGAGAGGGGGACTGAGAGACGCAAAGAGAGATAGAGAGAGTGAAGGGAAAGACTGAGGGATGAGTGAAAGAGTAAGTGTATGTGTGTGTGGGCGTGTGTGGGTGTGTGTGACAGAGAGAGAGAAAAGGAAGGAGTGAGAGAGAGAGGAGGGCATGAGGTGAGGGGGAGAGAGAGAGAAAAAGAGAGACATGGGTTGAGGTTAAGATGGAGAAAAAGAAAGAAGAGAGAGAGAAGCATTGTCGTGAGATGGAGAAAAAGGGAGAGAAAGACATAGAGAGAGTGAGGGACAAAGGTAGCAAGAGACAGAAACATGGGGGGCAAGCTAGATAGAGGAGAGAGTAGAGGAGGGAGAGAGAAGGAGAGAGAAGAAGAGAGGGAGTACGAGGAAAAGAGAAAGAGAGAAGGGGAAAGAAAGGAGAGATAGATAGCAAAAGAAGAGAGGGGTGAGATGAAGTCAGGGTGAAAGAGAAAGAGAGAATGAGATGTGTTTAATAGAGAACGACAGAGACACCTAGGCAAAGAGATAGATGTAAGGAGAGAGAGAGCGTGAGAGAGAGGCAGAGATATGCATAGCCAGCTCATTTCCACCGCCAATCAAATTACCTGCCCTAGTGCCATACATCACTGCCAAACTGTTTATTAAACAAAAAGCCAAGATTAAATTATTAATGACAGAGATTAATTAAAAACCACTAGCACAGACACGCACAGACACACACACACACACACACACACACACACACACACACACACACACACACACACACACACACACACACACACACACACACACACACACACACACACACACACACACACACACACACACACACACACACACACACACACACACACACACACACACACACGATCAATGCTACAAGAGATGCCAACACGCCATCAGTGTTATAATCAACTTTAAAATGAGCCACAGTCTTCAATATGGAGGGATAGTTCTGTGTAATTTGACATATATAGGCTTTGGATTATAAAACACTGGGTTGCTGGGAGTTACCAGGCTTTCGTAAACAACATTAATGAGACACGTCAGCGAAGTTATCTTGATGCTATTGCAATGAGTTGTTTTGTTTACCGTACTGCTTATGGGGATGTGATAATGGTGTGTTAGTGGTGGCTTTGGCTGTATATTAGCAGGACACTGAAGTATAAGTATGGGTTTATCGTTTTTAGATTATTCATGATTTTATCCAATATGGTAAAAAAAAACACACAGGGCATTGCAAATGAGCTATTATTGTTTTTATTGCAATGAAATATGAGAATATTTAATGTCTCATATTAAAGAAATATAGAGATCAATTTTATCCCCAACAGAAATGTTTAGTTTCGATTGCAAAAGATTATGCCATTAGTTTTAAAGTTATTTAAGCATTTGATTGATGATGATTTGATTTCTGTGGAACTGGTGAAGTTTCTAAGATTCTTCCCTCATACGGCACTACTTGCTGCTCTTTCTATGGTGACACCAACACAAAATCTCCCCTAAATTTTTCAAATGATATCAGCTCCTCTCCACAACGTACTAACACGTCCTGCTGGGCTGAGTTTTAACTTCTTGTTACAAAATGTGCTCATTATATTGGCCAAATCCATCAGCATTATTTATGATATATCAACTAGTAACACTATTACTTAGTATTAAACTATACAATAGGATCACCATTTTACAGAGAGTTTCTCCACTGATCCAAAGGTTGGAAAATCCCACTTGACATAAATATCATTGATTGAGTGGTCAGATCCACTACCCCACAGGTTGGCACTGTGATTCCAGTTCATACATATGAATGCTGTCGTGGTGTCCTTGAGAAAGATACTTAACCCCCTGTGTGCCCCCAGTGCCTTTGTATACTGGTGTATGAATGGGTGAGTGGTTCCTTGATTTAAAATGCTTTTGAATACTTTAAAGGTGGAAAAGTGCAAATATAGAAGTGTGACCATTTATCATTTTACCATTTACCAATATTGATCTAAATTAATTTGTAATAGAAATAGGACCATTAACTTCATGTTCAAAGCTGCATCTTGATAGTAGCATTTCACCGTAGCAAGTAGTGGATTTTCACTTGCTGTTTTCATTTTTGAAGAATGACTAGCAAACATATTTGAACCCTATGTGCATGACTGGGAGTTTTTCAAATAATCGTAACTAAGTACAAGAATGGGGCTGGGGATAGGGGGTAGGTATAAATAGGAATTTTCTTAGCTGTCAAGGTGCAAATGGTAAAGGGTCACATTTTCATATATTGGTTTTCTACCTTTAAATCACTCAAACTTTACATCAAGGAACCACTCGGCCGTTCACACACATTCTGTATTCACACGTGTATGCAGACACTGGGGTTGAGGTGGGTTAAGTGACTTGCCCAAGGACACAATGGAATTGCACCACCAACCTGTGGGTCAGTGAAGGTGAACACTCAATGATGTTTATATCAAGCACGGGATTATAACTGCCAACCTTTGGATCAGCGGACAAACACTCAACTGATCGCAAGTGTAGGTCAGCCAGGATACTCAAACATGCATAAAGCAATCTAAATAAAACTCTGAATAAACTTAAACTTGAATAGATTTATTGTGAGGGAACACCATTGAAACATATTTAAAAGCTCATAACAGTTGATTTTTCATATGTCCGCTTTCTTGTCTGGTTCTTAAACAAAAAAATAATAATCTATAAGTTGTTAAAGCATTGGACACACTTGGACACTTATTTTTCACCAACATAACAGTCCTTTATGCAGATAATGAAATACCTGGAGAGGGAGGGTGGATAGTAAAATACTGCATACTACTATGAGGGTCTTACTTACTCTAGCCCTCATATATTATTCTTTAGGAGGACTATAGGGGTTTGAGATGGGTCCCGGGACAGATCAGCAGCACTGGCCATAAAAACACATAAAAGCCATAAAACAATGGTATAATGTGTAGAGTAGTGTGCATGTAAGACACTGGCATTGACTTTGTATGTGGTGCACGAACCCAAGCGCTAGTAACAATCAGCACTTTACAACAGTAAATACAACATCACCGTGACAACAAAGGCAGTAAAGTGGTCCATAGCGCTGTAAAACATTGTGTGATTTTGCAGCAAGATGATCGTTAGCACAGCTGGTTAATTACTTGACCACTCCCCTCCAGACTCCAAAGCAAATTTGTGTTCATAAAAGAGATTTGTAGACACAAAAAAGGAACAAATTAGTTCTACCGAAGCGATAAATTAAAAATATTCAAATTACTTAAGCCAGACTAAAATAGAATATAATGAATAGTTTTTTTTTTTGATGTTTTTATTGCAATGAACAATGGATGTAGAAAAACACATGTCCTTACTATGAGCAGCAAAATTGACTCTTGTGAGCTTTTAGCCATGTTATAATGTTGTCCCTCTTCAAAAACATACCTGGAGTTGTGTTTTGCTTCATTCACACATGTTCAAGTAACCCTATATTATTAGTCTGCCTACATCTCCTAAGCTCAAAATGCTCTGTTCCACCTTTGATGTCATGAAGCAGTAGTTTTCAAGTTAATAACTACCTTTTACCTTTAGTTCAGTAGAGTTTGACAGTTCCAGCGCTGAAATTGTCCAAATGATTCTAGTGAAGGTGTATGGTGTTTAAAAACACCGTGAAGCACTTCCTATATTACCACATGACATCACAAGGTGGGACAGAGTGTTTTCAGTTTGAGAGAAGAAGTCTGCCTAAATATGCAAGATTTGTGTGTTAAACATGTGTGAATGAAACACAGCTGCGGCGATGCTTTTGATGTGGATAAAACATTATAATATACGTAGGGAATATTAGGGAAATAACAACATCTTGAAATCACACGAAAAGTTACATCATGCACCTTTAAAATTATTATTTGTTATGTGTCTGCCAAAAACTGAGCCAAAATAGTATGCATTGTTATGGCTTCTCAATGAGAATTTCATATACAAAGAAATCTTTTTGCAACAGCCAATAAAAGTAAGCATTTTTCTGTTTATGTAAAGATTCAGAATAGTTCCTACTTACTTTGCATTTGGCATCTGTAGAATTTATGCCTGTGACACACATAACAGGAACCTCGTCTCACACAGAGAAGTTGCTCAGTTGGGAATCAGTCCAAGAACTCTCCTGTAGAGATCTGGCCATGTTAAACCACTGCCACACTGAGGCTCTGGTGTTCACATGTCAGGGAAACTTCACTGAAGCTGCTTGTTTCAGAGATGTGTGATCTTTACTTTTATTTCAACAGAAGCCATTCAATTGTTGATTCTGGATGCACACACTAAACATTGAATCATTAAGTCTGGTCCATTAATTGTCAAACTCCAAACTCCTCGCCAATTATATTCTTATTTTACTTACTATACATATAAATGTATGTGTGTGTGTGTGTATGTATATATATATATATATATATATATATATATATATATGTATATATATGTGTGTGTGTGTGTGTGTGTATGTATATGTATATGCACTATGTATACTACATAGTGCATATACTATAAGCTACTGCCTACCTACTATAAGCTACTGCCTACCTCATACAATGATGAGTGCGAATGAAACTTACAAGATGCCCGCTCAGACGTTGCCCAGCCAAACAAGGTCTGCGTCAGGTGTATATATATATATATATATATATATATATATATATATATATATATATATATATATATATATATATACATACATATACATACATACATACATACATACATACATACATACACACATACATACATACATACACACATTAGATCCCAGGCCAGCCGAGACATGGTCCCTCCAGCGTGTCCTACGTGTTCCCCAAGGCTTCTCTCAGTGGGACGTGGAACACCTCCTCAAGATGGCCGGAGCTGGCTCCTCTCAATGTGGAGTAGCAGTGGCTCTATTCTAAGCTTCTCCTGTGTGACTGAGCTCCTCACCCCATCTCTAAGGGAACCCCCTGCCACCCTGTGGAGGAAACTCATTTCAACCGCTTGTACCTCCGAGGTAAGGGTAGGAACATGGATTGACCGGTAAATTGAAAGCTTTGCCTTTCAACTCAGCTCCTCGTTTAGTTTATTTTTAATTCTATTTCTTAAATTATTTTGCATGTACCATTTTCCTTCTGTTCTTAACTGTGCGGTGCAAAACAGGAATTTCCCCACTGTGGGACTAATGAAGGCATATCTTATTTTATCCTTCTTAAATAGTTTCTTCAATACACTGAAATTACAATGAGTTAATATTTAATTTGGCACAACAAAAACCCTCTCTAAATTTCATCATTGAATACAGACTGAATCATACGTTTCGAGTTCTTACTAGCAGACAACCCATTAGTGCGGTAATCTCATAAGATATAAAAACCTTAATTGAAATTATGTTATTATTTGTTGAAGATCTGGGTAATATGGAACATTACAAGGTATTTTCTGTTTGAGAGAAGAACTCAGCCTAAATACGCAGGGTTTGTGTGTTAATTAAACATGTGTGAATGAAACAAAACGTAGCTCTGGGTGTGTTTTTGATGAGGGGACAATATTATAACTTCTAAATTATAATTTCTTACAAACTGTCATATGACAGAGGATTAGCTGTGAACCTCTTGAAATTAATTATTTTGCATCCCAACAGCTAATTTGACTCAATAATATTCCAACTGTTGATTTTTTAAGAATTGACTGTAAAATTTTAACCTTACCATTTTTCTTATTCCCACTTGATTTTTTCCATTCTCACATGCTGAGAGACTGATGTGAAAAGCTGGTTCATATAAAGTGTAACCAGACCCAAAGACAACACCGCCAAACCTAAGTACCAACATTCACAAGTACTTCCATATGCTGCTACGTGCATGCGATCAAACCTGTATATACTTTACACAGGAGGACAGTGTTAGCCTCATAAAAGACATGAGTCAGATAGCTCTCTCCACCTCTCCTGCTTTTCCCATATTAGAGCCAGGCCCATAGGATAAACATTGCGAGTATTCAGTGGCCCATAACTCACATAGTAGTACGTAGACGGAGGTGAGTGAGAAGGACCATTTAAATTAGCTGTACCATACTGCCATCCTGTCTGAAGTGATCAACAGTATATCACTTATGTCAAGAGCAAAGAACAAAATATATTTAAAAATGCAGATTTACACAGTGCTTTTCCACCTTCAAGGCTCTTTACATCAAGGGACCGCTCACCCATTCACACACATTCATACACCAGTATATGCAGACACGAGGGGACTAGGTGGGTTAATTGTCAGATCAATGGACAAACGCTCAGCTGGGCTACTGTCGCCCTTTGTGTTATTCTGCAACACATTTTTAAGACTTTAATGGCAAAACTAGTGAATACAGTGAAGTAACGTTTGGTATTTACTACAATAGGTCTCATTTAAGAATTCATTTTGGGATTATAAATTACAATTAAATGTCCTTGCTACCAGGTCAAGAAAACCACAAATCTGTTTTTTGCCTCCTCTTTTATGGAAAAAAAAAAATAACTAAAACATGCATCAGTCTCTATAAATACAATTTTGAGTGGGTTATAAAACACACTCAAAAGCTCTTAAAAGTCAATTTAGCTGTCTCTTAAGAAATGTTGTTTCATTCACCACTTAAAGGTCCCAACTTGTTGATTCTATAAATTTGATTCTTACCCACCCAATCAAACATTCTACATATGTAAATAGTCACATTTTTATTTAGTGCTTTTCCACCTCAAGTCATTCAAAGTGCTTTACATCAAGGAACCACTCATCTTATCACACACACATTCATACACCAGTGTACACAGGCATTTGGGGTGAGTTCTTGCCAACGGACACAACAACAGCATTCATCCGTGGGAGCTGGAATTGCACTGGCAACCTGTGGGTCTGCGGATCTCACCACTTAACTAATGAGTGAACCTCCAAACTTCAGACCAGAGGACGAACACTGAATCAACTGAGCCAACTGTTGTACAATTGCTGGCTCATATAGAGCCTGTATATTTAGTCTGTCTACCTATAGCTTGAACTGCAAGATGGGTGAAGTGTTTTGCCCAGGGACACAATGTTAACATAGGGTTTGGTAATGTAACTGCCAGCCACACTTGGATGTAGAACACATACAATTAGTACATGTGGAGAAAAGTCAATACAACAGCAATCGGGAACTGGGAATCCAACCCAAGGCCTTTTTGTTGTGAGGCAATAGTGCTATCTTGCCAAAATACTGGTCATGTACAGTATAAATTGTGTTTTTGCTGTTGGTATAGGCATTTTGATCAGAGCTGTTCACCATTGGAGCATTTGAATGATTCATACTGTGAGAATGATGTTGTTGAGATTCATTAATCTCAGTGAATAATCTTTCACGCTGGAGGTGAGACAGTCTGTGTATGTCAGCTCTGCTCCGTCTGCACATGTGATGGAGAGAGGGGGAGAAGGGGAAGGGAGGGAGGGGGAGGGGGCCGATAGGGAGACAGATTTCCGGGGAGGGAGAGGTAGGAAGGGAAAAGGAGAGGGAGGAGAGGGTAGGGAAGAGAGGGAAGGAGAGAAATGAGGGAGGAAAGAGAAGTAAAGAGAGAGAGAATGAACATGGGGGGAGAGAAAGCTGGGATAGTGAGGGGAAAGAGTGAAGAGGAGGGTGACCAGAAAGTAACTAGAAAGAAATGAGAAAGGGAGAGAGAGAAAATGGTGGTGGGCAAAGAACGGGAGAAAGAGAGGGAGAGGGAGAGGACATAGGGGAAGAGCAACATGAGAGAGCGAGGGACAGAAAGGAAATGGGTTAAAAGAAAGGGTGAGAGAGGGGGAGAAAGAAAGGAGAAGAGAGCGGGAAGTAGGAGAGGTAGAGGGAGACAGATTTAGGGGGAGGGAAAGGTAGGAAGGCAAGAAGGGAGGGATGAGAGGGTAGGGAAGAGAGGGAAGGGTGCAGAGGTGAAAAAAAGAGAAGGGAAGGAGAAAGAAAGAGAAATGGAGGGAGAGAGAGGAGGAGGAGTGGGAGAGGAAATAGGGGAGAGAGCAACACGGGGAGAGAGAGAGAGACAGAAAAGGAAATGCGTAAAAGAAAGTGGGAGAGAGAGGGAAAGAGAAGGAGAGAGCAAGAGAGGTGGTCAGCAGTAATGGAGGCAATCTACAATAATGAGTAATGAAGGGGCATCAATAGCTGCACCAGCCACATATCACAGAATGGACAGATTTTAATATTGTTCAAACCAACAAACCAACACACAGACAGATGGAGAAACCTAGAAAAAGGGAGTGAAAATGATGTATTTCAGGGACCTAATCAAGCAAATGTAATGTTTTAATTAAGTCTTAATGTGACGCATAGAACAATCTAACTGTGAATATGAACAAAAATCTCTGAAAATGTAATTCACATTTTTAAAAACGTAATAGTTTAATACAAAATGCATCTTCATATTCACTCATCTAAAGGTTAATGCATTGTTATTCAGTTGTACTGATCTGGTAAATCTTTCTGGTAAATAAAAGACTGTACGATTCATGTTGGCTTTTCATTTTTTTTTTTTTTCCCACAAAAAAGCAGTAATAATAAAATAAATTAAAAAATGTCCGATCAAAACTCTGAATTATCTTATCTTTTTGTTGTGGAACTGATCTTGTTCTCATTCCATCCATGTTAGCCAGTCATTTATTGTTGTGTTTATAATATATCTTCAATGCAATATGACATTTGTTCATAAGGCATTGATCTTTTTCACATTTTCAAAGTAATAGCATATAGATATAGAAATGTTGGCAGATTGCATTACAGTATACACAAACTAAACCACATATTCTTTGTGTACCAGCGCATGTATTCTTATGCTTGGGTAACAATATTTATTTGATGTATCACTGGACTGCCAACCAATATCCCGCTAGTAGTAATACAATGTGATGTTGCTATAGAGACCATGTGTGGCTCCTGATAATGATGCTGTAAATATGAAGGGAGGGTCTGAGGCTGGGAGAGAAATGACCAGAGACTTACAAAAACCAAAACCAATTAAGACCTTTAGCAATTAATCACAGAAATGGAACTGAACTTACAGTGAAATACGATCTGGCCATATCTAAAGGGACCAACTCTGAGACACATGTACTGAAATTACCAAATATTGTTTTAGTCAGAAGAAAAACTAACACTAAATTAAAAAGTCTTGTCTATATTATATATCTATATCTATATCTATATCTATATCTATATCTATATCTATATCTATATCTATATCTATATCTGAACTTGACTCATATTGTTGTAGAATAAAATTTAGTAGCCTAAGATCTGAAGAGAAGAGGCAAGATGCTGGAGTGCAATGCTGCCGTTGTAGGGAGTGTTATACCTCTGATGATAAAGGCCAAGATAACAAGGACTGAGCTGGCAGTGAGTGCACTTGGTACAGCACAGAAAATGATTTTTGCAATTCAGTTCTAATTTATTTATATAGCACATTTAAAACAACTGCAGCTGATCAAAGTGCTTCACATTAAAGTCTACAAAAATCAAATATACAGATAACACAAAACATAGCAAAAGAACAATACATTTCTCTAATAATATTATAAATTATCTCTATTATGTCCTGAAAATAGCTACTGCTGCTGCTGTGCAAGCAGTGACAAAACTATTATTTAAAACATTTAACTGCTTATCCTTCCTTACATTTTCTTCCACATTCACTGAACCTTTCCACCCTTAATCAAATCACATTGTTGTTAGTATTTGTTTATTTAAGTTGCATTCACTCTTCCTGGTAGTCCTGGTTTAATCATGGAGTAGTTCAAATGTAGACTAGTTTTGGTACTATTCTAGTCCTGATTTTGTCTCAGTTATTTCCCATTGTTGTGTGTTACTGTATTGTACTGTATATAACTGGATATACTTAGGATTTTTTGTCTAATTTATCCTTGTTGTTTATTTCTAATGCTGCTCTGTGTATGGATGGCATTTTGCTCATGAACATTTGAGTCTTGCTTTAAAAGATACACAGGGGAAGAAGGCAGTCACACTATCACAGTGACAGACAGGAACATGAAAAGATTAAAGTCCCTCCTCCATCTTTGTTCAAATGTAAATGGTTGTATTGGGATTGGGTAGAGCTTCTCCACTAATGAGCCATGCCGGGGTGATAGATGAGTGTTTAATTCTGAAAAAGGAACCAAACTACAGACCTGGGAGACATTATTTAAACGCCTTGACACTGGTCCAATCCATCTGTGCCTCTGTGTCCGTCCTTTTAGCACTTACAATGCTGACACTGCACTTTACAATCACTCACTACTATAGACCACCATCATTCATTCACAATCTGTCAGACTGTTGTTTGTGGATAAATTAAAAAAATTATCCACAAAATTTTTGTGTGCTTTTTGTGTGTGTGCATCATCGATAGGGCATTTGTCTATAGATAGCTATCACTTTACATTAATTCACACAATAAATCAAGCTGTTGTTTGTAACTTCTGTCAAAGTTGAGACTGTTACCACTAAAGTTTAAGCTAACTTATCACATTATTATCTTGCTGGCTATTATTTCTTTGCTAACCCACTTCACTTTACAATCACTCACTACTCATTCACAATCTATCACACTGTTGTTTGTGGCTTCGTCAAAGTTGAGACTGTTAGCACAAAAGTTTAAGCTGTCTTATAACATTATTAACTTGTTGGTTATAAATCTTTGCTAACCAACTTCACTTTGCAATCAGTCACAACTCATTCAAAATCTGTCAGGCTATTGTTTGTGACTTTGTCAAAGTTGAGACTGTTAGCTCTAAAATTTAAGTTAGCTAACTTATAACATTATTATCTTCTTGGTTATAAATCTTTGCTAACTCAGTTCACTTTACAATTACACACAACTCATTCACAATCCATCAGACTGTTGTTTGTGATCATTGTCAAAGTTGAGACTGTTAGCACTAAAATGTAAGCTAACTATTAACATTATCATCTTGTTGGTTTTACAGTTTTCTTTGCTAACCCACTTCACTTTACAAACAGTCACTACTAATTCACAATCTATCAGGCTGTTGTTTGTGGCTTTGTCAAAGTTGAGACTGTTAGCACTAAAATTTATGCTAACTTATAACATTATTATCTGGTTGGTTAGGTCTTTGTTGTCCGACTGCAGATAGCACATTTGTCTTGGCTAACCTGGTGATGTCCCTTGGTGCACATTAATCTCATGTCAGCCATTCATTCAGTGGTTTCCTCCCCCACTCTGCAGTCTGTGTCTTTAATGGCCCATAGCCCCCCTGAGTATGTCCGCAATGCCACACCCATATAACAAGAGTCTGCTTTATCTATCGCTTCTATTAGAACTACCTTAGTAAATATTTTATAAGTTACAAATTAGATTATATTTTGAATTTGTCAAATACAAATAGTTTACGGCGCACTGTACTTCAAAATGATGGTCTTTTATTGGCATATAGTAGCAAGTAGAACCGAGATTTAAATCAATATAATAACATAAATTAGAGGTGTACCATGTGATATTTCTATCTGGAGAGAAACAACAGGTCAGATCTGTAAAGAGGCAAGATCAGATCTGTGGATAAATTTTAAAAACTATCCACAAACATTTTGTGTGCTTATTTCTCAGAAAATTTGGATTTTGATGTCACCAGTAATACAATCACTGAGCCTATTCATTAAAGGTCCTACAGCCTATTATGCAATATTGACTCTTGTGAGTGTTAAGCCATGTTAGAATGTTGTTACCTCATCAAAAACATACCTGGACTGTGTCTTCTTACATTCATAAATGCTATTATTACTGTGTCTACAACTCCAAAGCTCAAAATGCTCAGTTCGACCTGATGTCATTAAGTGGCAGTTTTGAAGATAGCAGATACATTTGACCTTTTGTTCAGTGGAGATTGGCAAATCCAGGGCTAAAATAATCCAAATTAATCTAGTGGACACAGTGGAGCACTTTCTGTATAACCACATGACATCACAAGTTGGAGCAAAATATTGACTGTTTGAGAGAAGAACTCAGCCTAAATATGGAGGGTTTGTGTGTTAAATGTGTGAAAACACAACTCCAGGTCTGTTTGTGATGAGAAAATAACATTACATAGATCATAAAATAGCATGACATGGGACCTTTAAGAATATTTGTGTTTTTCAAAAAAATAATTTTAGCATTAAAAAACATCTTCAGTTGAAGAAATACATTTGGTTCAGTGTAGTACTTAACAATATTCCAGACAAGGCAGTAAACCTATCTGTTGAAAAAAGTTATTTACAGTGCACCTTTAACAGGAAACAATTAACTTTTATTAAGGTTAAAGTTGGTGTGGCATATAACCAAGAAAATTAAGTTCAGTTTTGTCCTGGTTTAGCCCTTGTTGGCCAAATTCAGTCCTGGTTTAGTCTAGATATAGTGTTGTCCTGGAAATTCTTGACAAGTTAAATAGCCTATTTAAGCTAGTGGTACTTGGTGTGACAGTGGTTTATCACATTGATGGATCATTCCCAACTGTTTATTCCAGACTGGGTCTAATGGAGATCATTAGTGACCAGAAATAAATGTTTGTGCCAATTATCACATTCATTACATGTATGATAAGATGTTATTTTTACTTTCTGAATTTAAACCCTACAATTTTTAGTGCAGTTTTCTGTAAAAATACAGAATAAGCATAATAACTTTATGCAACAGAATGTGAAGGATGGTTACCGAAAACCCTAAGGGGCATTCAAATGTGGTAATCTCCATATAAATGCATAAGGCTCTAATAAAACCGTGCAAAATTCATATGTGTAGCTTATGAGAGATATGTGTGTAACTCTGTATTGAGTTACACACATATCTCTCATAAGCTATATATAAAAGCTATATATAAAAAGAAGTGGACTAAGTGAGTGTGACGTCAACCATAGAGTTCAGCTCCAGTCAAATGAAGCTCATCGAGGCTAGCAGTTATAGGGGTGAATTTGCAGTTGAGTTCCACATTTGGACTTCAGACCATGAGTATTATAGCGACCAAAGAGCCAATCCGGAGCGAGACTGTTGAACGCAACCTGCCCGCACCACTGGTGGGAACGGGCACTTAGCAAAGCTGGCAATCAAACCTGTTGCTAACGCTAGCCGGAGCAACCCCGGGGAAAGAATGCATCTGATTTGTTGTTCATATCTTGATTCATGGACAAAATAGTGAAATAAAAACGCAAGGATCATGTATAGTAAGTCAATTTGAACATTTTAAGACCAAAATAATGATGCTCACTGCGGCAATTACAGAGGGAGAGGTGAAAAGTTTTCAATGTAATGTGATTTGTGGCCAAAGTCGATGGCGCAAGAAGTGCGCCCATGATCACTTCCTTTTTGGAACACCAGGGCTAGTGCGTTAGCTATATCCATTTATATAAACAGTCTGTGGTTACACACCAAGTTTAACAGGAAATGCCATATGGACATTATTCAGAAGTAGGCATTTTAGAGTGTTTTCAAACAGATTTTGTGAAAGCTCTATAAAGGAGGAGAGCTGTTCCATATTAAACTGAGATAGGGTTGAGAGTAAAGGCTCAAATGAGATGTCCACCACCACTTGGATAAGCATGAAATTCATTATTAAAGGGCCCATATTACTTTATTTTTTGAGCTATATTATAATGTTGTTTCCTCATCATAAACATACCTGGGGTGTGTTTTGTTTCATTTACACATGTTCAACACACAAACCCTGCATATTTTGGCTAAGTTCTTCTCTCAAACAGAAAACACTCTGTTCCACCTTGTGATATCATGTGGTAATATAGGAAGTGCACCACAGTGCTTTTAAACACCATACACGTTCACTAGACTCATTTGGATATTTTCAGACCTGGAATTGTCAATCTCTACTGAACCAAACGTAAAAGGTAGCTGTCAACTTGAAAACTGTTGCTTCATGACATCACAAGGTAGAACAAAGCACTTTGAGCTTTGGAGATATACTGTAGACAGACTAAAAAAAAAAGCTTACTCAAACATATGTTTTTGATGAGGTAACAACATTATAACATAACACTTTGCATAATATAGGACATTTAAAGAAAAACTAATCGTTGATATGTTGAGGGAGCATCTTTCTAATAAATAACAAATATAAACAAATTGATTGATTTAGAGTTGGTTCACTTGGTACAGTCTATACTCTGGCCTGGTCGATCAGAGGCTGAGAAGAGTGTCTACGATCTACACTAAATATGAGCCGCAAATCTCGCTTTTGGAGATGTAGGATAGTAGTCTTGTTTTACCTGACTGGTTCTGACCCCCTGATCTATTAGATAGACTTCACTGTGCCACTAAACCAGTGTTTTTGCATTTAGCTTCAGGTTGTTAGCACCAAATCCATGTCGTGTTGTGCCCTCTCGCTCGGCCATTGACCAAGCTAACCAGTTAATCAATGCTATTCAGTTCACCTGTTACTGCTTATATACTGTTATGCCAATAGAAAGCCATATATTTAACATAGGACTGCAACCATACAGTCAGTCTTTGCAGTTCCTCCTCCATATAACACCATATTAGCCTGCATCTTCTCTTATTGTTCTATATGAGCCGGTGGAGATGTAATGATCGCTTTAAAAGGGTAGTCTGTATGCATGAAGGCTTGGCAGTCTATGGTAATACAGGTCTATTTGTGCATATTTACCAGTTGCGCAAACATGAGGAGGTTCATTTATTGTTTATGGCACAGTTGGGTGTGCGCAGTGAGTCATTTTTATGTCAGATACACTGGGAATGTAATGATTAAAGAGGAAGGCATGGATCCAGTAAGCGAGGCTTGTTGGAGCAGTAAGCATGTAGAGATTAGTTGGTAATATGGTTACTTGCTCAAAATGTAAAAATATAAGCAAAATTGCATTTGGCCAACAGTGCTTGTCAATTTTTATCACGCAGTTAATTACAATAACTTCTGAAGGTGCGCTGTGTAACTTTGTGTTAGGTTAGGTTGGTTGGGTCGACCACCAGCTTTTGTCTATGATAGGATTGCATTGCCATGAATCTTCCACATTATGCCATTAAGCCTACCTTGCATTTATTCTATTATATTTTTATTGGTCACAAATATCTTGAAAAACACGTATTGTTACTGTGAGCAGGATCAACTCTCACCAGATATGATGTGTTATTGACTTGCTGTCATCACAAACTTGTCTCCATGGAGCTAATTCCATACTGTGTAACATTCCAAGCAAAGCAATAACATCTCTACGGAAATAAGCAACCATCGAAATTGCTGTTTTTTTATGGTGCTGCAACCTTCATATAACAATAAAATAGCAACTTATCCCTAGTATGCTATGGATCTTGGCAATGTTTGAAAATTATGTTTAGAAAATGTTTTAAATTATACCTTTAGAACTGCTTAGCCAACAAACTACCAAACAAACAAATAATAAAGTTTAACAGTTTAAACTTTCTTTTCTAACTTTTCAATACCCAATGGTACTTTATGATCTCACTACTTCTTCAAATATCTTACTCATTTTCTCATTAAGAAAAAGAGGCTTGTGTGACTGTTCTGTCTCTCTCTTCACAGTTAAACAAAATCACCGTATTTAAGTCCATTCACGCACGGTTCATTTGGGGCTGGGCTCAGGCTGTGAGGATGGTATCTCCTCTTCATTTGAACTCAATGATGTAGTGACAGAAAGCTGTGTTTTTTCACATCATTAGTCACCAACCTACAGGGCACCGTCTGACCCTCTGTCCTGCGGAGAGGGCTCGCTGGGTTTATGGTCCGGAGCAGAGGCATAACACATGGGGAGATGGGGAGCAAAATTCACAGAGAGGGGAGAGAAGAATTTGTGAAGGATAGCAGCCAAAATAGCTGTACCACAGCGGAGGAGGTAAACAAATAAAAGCAACATGTCAATGGGGATTTTGAAAGAGGATGTAGGACACTGACAAAACTATGTGTAATCACAGGATAAAGCAAAAACACACAACAATGCTAAAATGATTGATTAAAATATAGACATTGTTTATGATGCTTTGCCTTATCAGTGAATAATATGGTATGGGGATTGTTTTTTAATCAGCATAGAAATTGCTAGTTGTATAATTTCACTTACATAATGCCTACTATGAGTTTTTTATGGTTTGAATGAATGTATGAATTTGATCACTGTATGCAAAGAATGCTTAAAGCCAAAGTATGTAATTTTTCAGTAAAAAAATATATGTTTATTAAATTCTCACTTTAGTTGTGTTTATTGCATTGAAAAAACATGCACCTTTACTCTGAGCAGGCTTGCATCTCCACAAACCTGACTCCTATTTGACCTGTTTGTTTCCATGGAAATGTTCCTTTGGCTATAATCTTCCACAATATGGCAAAACGTATCTATAATGGAGAATGTTCCGAAGTTAAGGCTAAGGTACACTTTATTGTCCTCGTACGCCAATTTGTCCTCTGCATTTGATACATCCATCAGTGCCTAGGTGGCCCCTCATCAGGTGTAGGGGATGCTGCAATGCTGGGCCCATGTCCAGATCTTGAAATTGGCTTGGTTTCTATATCTGTGGAATCATGGAGGTGATGTGCTACCTCCAGAAATGTATAGAGCCTTTAAATATTTCTTGGTAATATATAACGAAATAAGTGAATGATATACTTGCCAACCTTAACCAATATTAAGAGGTTGGCAAGTACATATCATATATTTATTATGTTTTATATATGTATATATATACTCACACACACATGCTACGATTCAATTCCTTACATCTGACAATTAAAACTGACTGTGTCCAAATAAATATACAACCAAAGCTAGTTATGTAATGTAACCTGCTTTTGAGCCAAAAATAAATTTGAATCAAAGTACTGCATTTTAATTTCAATTTGAGTTCATACTGGTTTGGCCTTTTGGATGAACTACCTCCCACAGACACCCACACTGCTGCTAACTCTCTCATATATTCACTCGAAGGTTAGGAATGATCAAAAGAGGTTTAGCTCAAGTTTCATTATTAATAAATTTCATGTGTTTTAATTTAGACCAAACTCGCAGCTTAGAGAAAGCCAACCAAAGCCATTACATTTCTTAAGAGTGCTTTACATATCAACACATTCAAGACAATATGCAATTTATGCTGTTCGGAACACTTATAATCAGACGTGGAATAAGTACTATTAAGTACTAATAAGTACTGAAGCGAAGTACTCCTAATACATACTACGCTGCAGGTTCTATCATTAGTATGTCAGTATATTTACATGGCCAGTAAAATCAAAGGGATGGGCCCTGTGATTTACACTATTTTCTGATCTCTGTAATAATGTTGTTTCCTCATCACATGCATACCCTGCATATTTAGGCTGAGTTCTCTCTCAAACTGAAAACATTCTGTTCCACCTTGTGATGTCATGTGGTAATACAGGAATGCTCCACAGTTTTGTTTTTTTTTTTACTCCATACACCTTCACTAGAATAATTTAGATGATTTCAGCCCTGGAATTACCAATCTCTACTGATCTACAGGTAAAAATCTACTGCTCCATGACATGACAAGGTGGAACACAGCATTTTGAGCTTTGGAGATGTAGACAGAGTAATAATAAAAAAGTTACTCAAACATGTGTGAATGAAGCAAAACCCATCTCCAGGTATATTTTTGATAAGGTGGCAACATTTTAACATGGCTTAAAGGTCACAAGAGCCAGTGTTTTGCAATATAGGACTGTTAAGCTCTTTAGAAAGCTAATTACTAAAGGCCAATAGTTAGATGTGATTTTAGTTGTGTGATCACCAAAAACACCTTGTGACATGTGTCGGTTAACCAATGTATGTTAGAGCAACTGTTGTATTTGGAAGAATTTTAAATGATTCAATCTTTAACATTTTCTCGTTTGTTCTTGTATTTTTGTTTTTGCATAAATTTCCTTGTCAAAGCCTGCACAGGTGTGAACAATCAGACAGAAATTAAATCACACCAAACTGATTTCTGATAACTCCAGAAATAAGACAATGACCTGACTTTTTGTGTAAATGTAAACAGAGCCACTCCCAAACAAAATAAACAAAACCATAGATGACTTTATTTGGTATGTATCAATTTATCAATCTTT